>CAUYQV010113606.1:0-33733 GCA_963574575.1 Galagoides demidoff
GCAGGCCAGATAAATGTCCTCGGCGGGCTGCATGTAGCCCGCGGGCCGTAGTTTGAGGATGCGTAGTATTATACACCAATTGCACAGCTGTAAAAGGACATGAAACTTTCTTACCCCATTACATGATGCTCTCAGAGGCACAAGTGGGAGGCAATACTGGGGCTTGGAGGAGCCACAAGTGGTACCCATGGTACCCAGCCTAAGAGGTTAAAGCCAAGGAGTCGGAAGCCAGACTGCCAGAATTCGAATTCCATCTCCCCCACCTGTTAGTGGAATCTACTCTGACCTCAGTTTCCTCATTGGTAAGATGGAGCTGTTAATTATACTGGCCTCTAATAATGATAGTGAGGATTATAAGACCAAATGCATGCACAGTGCTGAGAACAGCACCCAACACATCACTGGCACTCCATAAATACCCACTGTTATTATTAATAGTATTAGTATTGATAATTGGGCTGTCAGTTATGTAATTCAACATAGAGATGGATGTGGGTGAAAGGAGCCAGGAGAAGGAACTAGGAAGAACAAATAGAAATGGGGCCTTTTGACGGCTAGAGCCTGGCTCAGAAGCTCCCAGGGGTCTATGTAATGGCATTTCATTCGGACAATTTTTTTTTTTTTTTTACTGGAATGAGAAATGCAGGTTCTGTGTCAGAAATCATTGCAAATTCCAAATTAGTGAGGTTTCATGGTCCTTGGAAAGGCGCTGGAGGGAAAATTGGTCGACGGGGTGTTTTTTAGCTGTCAGAGCAAGCTGGCTGATTGATTGAGTATCTTGCAAAAGACTGTAGAGACAGCAGCCAGGGATCCGGGTGCAGCGAGGAAATGGGAGAAGACAGAACACCAGTCAGTATGGGGAGACAGAAACATGACCGGGAGTAGGAAGGGACATAATTACACCAAGGTTCCGTAGACACCGTCTGCCTGGACTGTGGAGTCAGGCTCAGTCTGGAGGCCACAGCTCCTTAAGAATGCTGTGCTCCTGTACTAGCTTACTGTGCGTCCTTATACCAGTCACTGTACCTCTCTGAGCCTCTGTTTTTCATCTGAAAACAACCCTGGGAGTACCCACCTGAAAGCTTGCTGTGGGACTTAAAGGAAATAATGGATTTTAAATATCTGAGGAAGTGTTTGAAGCATACTAGGTGCTCAGTAAATATGAGGCCTTTTACTCTATCCCAGTGAGTTGACGAAGTTTGTAGGCCTATGCTGGGCCTGTCACTTAGTCATGGTATTCGGAGGTAACAACTCACTCTCATCTGTAAAATTGGAGGCTAGAGGTAGATTCTGGGCCCTACTGTACCACCCCTCAATGTATTCAGAAAGAGGTAAAAAGAGGGAAATGACTTAGACCCCGAGAAGAATCTAACTCAGAAAAACCTCAGAATTGGACAGGCTCAATCACAGGTCACTGGGGCCAGTCCCCTGATTTCAGGATCCTTCAAACTACTGCAGACAAATTGGAAGTCATGCACCCCTCAAAGATGATTAGGAAAGGGAATCTACAAGGTTCCTACCCAAGCAGAAATTCTTTCTTACATTAGAACTACTATGCCTCTTTCAGTAATAATTGCAACTATGGGTACAATAAATAAGATATTGTGCTTAGCATCATACATAAGTCCCAAATCACTTCCAATAAATAAGGTATTATTATCTATATTTTTAACATGAGGAAACTGAGGCTTAAATAGATGAGACACTTTGCCCAAGGTCATGCAGTGAAACCATGGAAGGATTTACAGAGAGATGCCGGAGCACGTTGCATTAAGGAATTTGTTTCTATAAGGGGGAGGGCAATAAGAGGCCAGAAAAGTTGAGTTGAGCCTTAAAGGATGAGAAACTTTTGGCAGAGAAGGGTAGAGAAGAAAGGCCAGGCAGATGAACTGGCTTGAGCAAAGACAGGTTGGGAGACTCCATCCCATAGGCTACTTACAATGAATAATCACAATGACAGCTAACATTGATTAAGTGCTTCCTCTGAGCCAGGAATGGTGTTAAGCTCTTTGCTGTGTATCATCTCCAGGAGCCGGACACTATCATTATTCCCGTTTTGCGGAAGAGGGATGAAGTGACTCATTCAAGATCACAGCTTGAAAACAGCAGAGCCGACTTTCTGGAGTCTGCCTGATACCAAAGTTCCTGATGCTTTAGTTTCTCTTCCTTGTCAACAGAGAAACCAGGCAGTTTAAAAAGACCTCTGCCCTCATGGTGGGGAGGGGCTCCCCTAAGATGTCCTGGCCTGTTCCTGCCACAACCCACCCTGTCCCACCCAAGTCCTCTTGCAAGCAAGAGAAACCAATCAAAATTGGTGGGAGATAATCGTGAAGCTGACTACCTAATAAAGATAAAGCTCTCTAATAAACCTACAATCCTAAGGTAATGGATTTGACTTTTAAAAGGCAGATAAAATTCCCAACAGAGGGACAGACCTTTCCCATCAACTGCTCACACAGAATCACTGTGGAGGAGGTATTTTCTACAGGTGAGACAGCTGGGTGCCCAGACTGGCATTATGAAATGGCCACTATTGTGTAAAGCCAGCTCCTCTCTCCAGAGCTTCCTCTCTCCTGCCAAAAGATCCTCTCTCAGAGAAGGATAAGCCACTGGAGGGTGAATGGAAAGGATGGGTTTGAGAGCTCACTGATGATTGGTGCTGGAGCTGCATAGGTGGAGTCTTCTGAGAGCTTTCTCCTGATTGGTGGGGTTGGTAGGGCCCACTTCTCCATTCATCCTGCCATCATCATTGCGATCATCATCACCAATATCACGTAACATATACTGAGAATTTATTAGATATGCATCTGGGAAATGCGCTAAGCATTTCACAACCACTGTGCAAGGCAGGTAATATTAACATCTCCATAATCATTTCCCACCCTCAGAAGGGAAATCAAAGTCTTGAGAATGTTAAAGAACCTCTTGTGGGTCACACAGCCGCAAAGGACCAAAGCAGAGATTCAAATCCGCATCTGTCTGAGGTCAGACAATTCAATGCTAAACCATTGTTTTGCTTTTAGTAGTTTGAGAAAAACATCTTAGATGGATTTCACAAGAAAAAAATCCTGAGATAGGGATTTGGGTGAACATGACATATTGAGAAAGGAGAAGGGGAGCAAGATGCAGGGTGGGGCTGGGAGAGAAACCTGAGGAAAGACGTAGTTTCCACTAGAGTCCATCCTCAGCCTAACTCCAGGGGGAGCCCTGGATTGCGAAGTCCACCGTGTGCCGGCTGTCAATCCTACCAAGAGGCAAGAGAGCAGGTCTTTCGTACCTGTGTCAGCTGGTCCCTGGCTGTGGGCTGCCCTTCCTCCATCATGACCTTCTGGAGGGAGCAGCCATGAGACATGTGCAGCCAACACTCCCACCAACCTGGGAAAGAGGATCCAGGATCTGACCGGCACTGCGGCAGAAGAACAGAGTGACGGTCCGTGCTCTGTTCCTAACTAAGTGCCACTGAGTGAGGTCTCCCTTGCCCCTGCTGGACACAGTTTCCCCAGGCTTGGACTCAATGTCCTCCAAGGCCTGGCCTCACCCTGACAAGCTCTGACTGTGTGATCTAACAACACAGCCACTGACAGCTGAGCCAGTGATCTCAGTTTCTGTAACCTGGGAATGAAGAGAGACAAAGGGGGCCCCTCTGGTGGCTCCAACAGTGTGAGGCAAGGTGTCTGACAGCTTCTCCCCCTGAAGCCCTTTATCTCACTTCTGGCTGTGTTATTTTAAAACTAACGAGCCCAGACCTCAGGAGCTCACTGACTGCCATGGAGATTTGTGGCTTGTCTGGTCTGTCCTCTCTGCAGATTTCAGCGGCGACTCACTCTCTCCTTGTTAGGAATTTTCCCCCAAACCTGAGCTGCTGGTACAAGCATGTGTCTGCAGGAGCAGAGTCCTAACTGAACCATCCTCTCAGAAGCCCCCTGTTGGCAGTTCTACCTGACAGTGGGTGACTCTGCAAGGGAGGGAGAGACAGATTCGTCCCAGGGCCACTGAGGAAGGAGAAGCCGGGACACCGTAGGGAATGGAGAAGGGCAATTTCTAGGTGTAGGTGTTGGTGGTGGGAAGCCAGGGCCCTAGCGTAGGAGGATCTCCTGGGACCCTCAAGGGCACACCAACCTCCCGCCCCTCCCCTTCCCAGAATCCCTTGCCACTGCTATCTGGGAAAAGGCCATCAGAATCAGCAGTGAGTGGGTCCCCAGAGGCAGGCTTTGCAAGTGAAGCTGGAGACCAGTGTGGTCTGTCCCTGGGAAGTGTGGCTGATATTTAAACTGCCACCAGGTGCCAGATATCTAAGCCTTGCACATGCATCGTATCAATTCATCCTCACAAGAGCCCTGGGAGAGCAATAGGACTTGCCCAAGGTCACCCAGCTGGTAAGTGGCCAGCAGAGTCTGCTGCATGGATCTAATCACCACGCTCTAGCAACCTTCCCTGAATGGTAACTCGGCCCCTCTGCGCAGCTCGCCTTGCTTCCTCCTGGAACGTGAGCCTTCTCCCTGCTCAGGACATCTCCTTTCTCAGGCCACTTTCACCCCTGTGTGAAAGTTTCTAACCTGCTGCATCTCTTCCTCTGGCCTGTGCACTGAAGGGAGTGACTCACATCCGTGTCATCCTGAAAAGGCCTCCACCAGGAAGGTGAAGCTTGGCAGGGGAATGAGTGAACGAGTAACTGAGGGATAACTGGATGCACAGACAATAAGTAAACCACCACATCTAAATAAATGCCTCAGACCTGGCAGCCACTTGATGAGTATATTTAAGAGGCAGTCCACTAGGCTAGAACACCTGTCTTGAGCCATCTTGTTTTTCCAAAACCTCACAGGTTATGCCCGCAGAGCTTACCTCTTTCTCTACCTTTCTTCGTCAACTTCCATCTTCCTCCCAGAAAACCCAGTTTCCTGACTTTACACTGTGTAAATGCTAACATCTGTCAAACATACCTCCTCAGCTCTGATCCCTCCTCTGAACTCCCTACCTGCCATGTCCATGGGAATGTCTAAGTGACATCTCAGTGCTGGAATGCCCAAAACTGAGCTCCAGGGGACCCTTCCAAAACACCCGTCTGCAGTTGTCCCCAGCTTAGTAATTGGTAGCAATATCCTTCCGTTTGCTCGGACCAGAAACCATGGAAATCATCCTTGATCTTTTGCCCTCCATAGCAAATTCATGCAACAAAACAAAATCAAAAAATAAAACTCTGTTGATTGCGCCTTCAATATGTGTTCAGAATCTGACCACTTCTCACCCCTACTACTGTCAGTCAAAAAACACCGACTCCAGCCACCCCCTTCTCTCATGTGGGTTATGCAGTCACTTGTCACTGGTCTTCTTGCATCTACTCCAGCACCCTTGCCATATCTGCTCAGCAAGGTTTGAGAAGGATCCTTTAAAACCTCCCTGGCTGGAAGGAGAGATATTATCCTGCCCTTGGTGACACAGCTTGGCAGAATCAGGGCTTGAACCCGTGTCAGTAGGACTCTGGGCCCTGTGCACTTTCCCAGCACCACCTAATTATCTGTCGTGCGACCTGTTCAAGTGGAAACCGTGATTTTTGGAACTCAGCCCACTCCCAAGTTAGGGGCAGCCTGCACTTCAGATCGCCAGCAAGCCAATCAAACCCTCTTCTCAGCAGTTTGGCACTCAGTGGGCCGGCACTCTGTGGAGGAAGAAGTGACTGGATAGATCTGGGGTTGATGGAAGGGCAGGGGATGGATGTGTTCTGTGATAGGAGTTCAAAACCCGGGCAGGTTGGGGGCCTGACCTGCCTGGCTGAGCTGGGCAAGAAATGCTGAGCTGAGTTTTCTCCATATGGTTCTTTTGTCCTTTGACCTGAACTTGAGAATTGGACTATTATTGACATAGCAGAGTGTTTACAGCACATACACACACTTGCCTCTGCCCTGGGAACTGAACTGCACCATTCTCATCAGGTGCCTGAGGAAAGCATGATAGAAGGCTGCGTCTGTGTGTGCAGCTCAGCCTTCAGGGTCAAGTCCAAATCCTTTGTAGAATCCACAGTCTGGGCACTCTGAGTGTGGTTTGTTCAACACGATTAGGGATGCAGATGCTCAGGCCCTCACCCAGACCTGCTGAATCAACATCTGTAGTCTAACAAGATCCCCAGGTGACTCATGTGAAGCTTAAGGCTTGGAAACCACCTGTCCACGTGGCCCTGAAAGATCTGTCCCCAGCCTTTCCTCCTGGTGTCAACTCTCACCTTCCTCCCTCCACTCCAACTGCGTGTTCTAACTTACCGCATCCTCTGCAGTCACGTAAAGGGTCACTGCTATGTCCTGGTCCTGAGTCTGTGCTATTGTTTTTTTTTCCAGTTTCCATTTATCTTTTAGGAAGCCTTCCACAGCCAGCTGCCCACTTTCCCCAGACTGAGTGAGGTGCTATTTCTGTGGTTCCAGGGTGCCATGAGCTTCTGTCAGAGAACTTACTATGTTCCATATTGTAACTCCAAGTTTAGGAATCTTTCTTGCCTTCCACGGTAAGAACCTCTAGAGAGAAGAGACTACACACATCTTGGATACTTTGGGATCCTTGAATTCCAGTACTAAGTAGGTATTCAGTAAACAACTGTTGAATAATGGATGACATAATGAAGGAAATGCCAGCCTCACAAAACTTCTGATTTTTCATTCAGTTTCTACTAAAACAAGCATTACTGCCCCCGCATCCAAATGACATCTCCCACGGCAGCTCCGTGGAATCCCCAGCATCCCCCTAAGCTCTGATTCCTTTTCCAGCTGCAATGGCAAAGCTCAAAGAGTCTCAGCTCCTGCACATTACCCCAAACCAGGCTTTATTAACTAGATTAACCTTGAAGAGGACTTGGCACGTCAAGGCTTCGGGCCAGGATGTTGACGCAGCCCAGACTGAAGTCCCAGAAGCCAAGGCACAAATTGGCCAAATCCATCTCATTCCCAGGCTAGGTCAGACCCATGATGAGTCTTGGGCTTTCTGAGAGGCTCGTGAGAATCTAAGCCTTCAATCTCTATTGAATCGGGCAGATTGTGGATATTTGACAAGGGTGAGAACAGGATGGATCATTCACAGCCCAGGATGCAAGTGAATATGAGCCCTGGATGGAAGCAGGTCCCTTCACATCTCCACCCGTCAGTGCCTCCAGGTGTACACGGGAGGTAGGCTCACCACACTGCAAAGAGGGTTGTGGACACCAACCGAGGTGCTGGGTTCGAAAGTGTTCTACACACAGTAGGCGCTCCTATTAGGATAGAGGCAGTGAGTGTCAGGGATGTTCCTAATCTAATGGTCAAATGCCATTTGGGTTTGTGGAATATAAGATTCAGGTCAAACTTTGAAAGACAAATCTTCCGCAAACACTTATAGCCAGTCTCTGTCTTACAGCAAGATCACCAAGATCATCTGTGTCCCCTCTTAGCCCTTCCTTATAACATTTTTTCAAAGTGATTTCCAGATTCCTGTCCTTTTCTCTGAGTTGAGTATTATCAACAGCCAGGGAAGCTGGGGTTCCTACCACTTCACATCTCAGAGTCTCAGTTTCTCCGTCACAGCAGGGACGATAACACCTGCTCACGTGTTTCTTTGGAAGCCTCAATAAGAGGATGAGTGAGAAGTGCTCAGCCCCGTGTCTGGCATGCAGAGGATGCTTGATAAATGCTAGCTGCCATTATGGTCGGGAGGAAAGAGCACTGGACTGAGAGTCAAAAGGCCACAACTCCAGCCAGAGCTATGATGGGAGTCACTGTTTGCCCTGAGCAAATCCCTTTACCTCTTGGGAGCCCCAGATTCCTCGCTCTGCACAGAATCAGACAGGATCTGGGGTCCCTTCCTATTCCAAAATCGTTTTTCTCTGATTCCCAAAAGAGTGTTTAACTCAATCTAGCGCTTGGGGCAAGAGAATCTGCACCCAACCCTAGGCCAAATGAGCACTTTGTTGGGAGCAGCTGGCAGATCAGCTCCTCCGTGAGCAGATGCTTTGATGTGGAAGCAGGGAAGCGGCTGGGGAACCAGGCATCTATCTTGGAGAGTTTTGCAGAAAGTTCAGCCCTGACTCTTATCAGAGGCTCTGAATCTGCTGGTTGCCATGGCTACGGAGAGCAGCATCTAAGCTCCAGGTCGCTGATTAGCAGGAACAGCGCGGGGAAGGCCTTGAGGAATTCAGCACTCGTGGCTCCCCCCTCCCTCTGTGAAGTGGAGTGTGCTGGCCCTTGACTCCACTGTTTTAGCTGTCTCCTGAAGAGCTCAGCTTCTTTTAAGCATTTTTCTAATGCAACATCCAAGAAAAACAAGGCAGCTATGGGTACCCCTCAGCAAAGACGGAACACAGAATGTTTCTCAAGGCCCTGCACGGATGCAAAGCAGGAGGCAGGGAAGGAAGAGGGGTGTGGCTGTGGAGAGGTGAGGGCCCTGGCTGAAGACGGGTTCCACAGAAGTGCTGAGTGGCCTCGGGCTGCTCCTCTGCTTCTGTATTTGAATCTTCATCTGTCATTCCCACATGGGATCGGTAATCAGAATTCATTTGTTCATCTTCCCATTCATTCATTTGTTCATTCTTTCAACAAACATTCAATGAACAAAAAGCTACACTATTGTCAGGCACTGTCTGTGTCACCTCTGAGGATTCAGGGTGAGAAAAGACTGTTTCTCCCTCTCATGCAACTTGTGGTCTAGTCCAGAAGGCAAATGGTTGGCGATTTCAAAACAGTGGTTTCAAATAGGAACAAATGCTCTAAGAAAGACAGCAGGTTACTGCAACTCCCTTTCATCACACGTGATGAGGGGAGCAAGATAGAATAAGAGGGTCGGGGAGGGGCTCTCTGAGAAAGTGACATTGCATAAAGAAAAAGAGCTGACCATGCAGTCAGCTGAAGGAAAGCATGCCATGTAGTGGGAACAGCAAGAACAAAGTCCCTGAGGCAGGAACTGCAAAGAGGCCATGTGGCCAGAACAGCATGAGTGACGGAAAAAAGAATATAAGATGGCATTAGACGCAGAGCGGAGGCTTCTAGTAGAACTGGCTGCTAGATCATGCAGAATCTTAGTCCTGGCAATAAGGACTAATTTGGATTTTGTTCTTGATCCAATAGAAGGATGAATTACCTGGATAGCTCTTTCAGCTGCAAATTTCTAGATTTTCCCCTTTATATCTAGGATGGGACCTAGGAATCTGTATTTTTCTAAGTTTCTTGAAGGCCTCTGATCAGTGCCAGGCTTGGAAAACCTGGGACTGCATGTTCTCTGTGTCTCTTTTAGTTTTAAGAAAGCCAAGAAGCAAAGTCTTGGAACACTTTGAAAAAAAAAAAAACAACTGTAAATGTTATGTTATGGAGAAGTCCCTTCCTCCTTACCCCAGCACTTCCTGTCTTCCTGGTAGAATTAGTCGTATTTCTCTTTGTTTTAGTCCAAAATCCCAAATACCAAAACCCCAAGAAGGTGAAACCAGTACTACTGGAGAAAAAGAAAAATGCAAATTTCTGCAACCCCATTGTATCTTTCCTCACCAAATCGTGGTATTTCCCTGTCTTTGATTCTGACCCCCACTGCTGGCAATGATAAATGAGACATCGTCTTCATCCTAATTCTTGTGCCCCAGTGCTGTGGCAGCAGCATCCATCAGCGTCTGCCACACTTTAGATAACCCATGCCTCTGCGGCCTGTGTTAGACAAGTCACTGAGACATTCTACCCCAAGCCAACACGACTCACCATGTATTTGTTACCTGTAAATGCCAAGCATCACCTCTCAGTTTTGCCTGCCATGGGATTGCTTCTGATATACCATTGTGTCTTGTTTTCCTATAATGCCCCTGAGAGTTCAATATTCCATTCTTGGGTATCTCCATCTTGACATAATGATAATATATGACTTTCAATCAATGTGGTCACAAAAGGCAGCTTCTGCCTTGCTTTCTTAGATTGCTTATTCTGGGACAAGCCAGACGCCATTTTGTGAGAACACTCAAGCAGCCCCATGGAGAACTGAGACCTCCTGCCAACAGCCAGTACCAGCTTGCCAGTCATATGAGCAAGCCTCAGTGGAGTGGAATGTCTTATGTGTCAAGGAGTTCCTAGACAATACAGAAATTAATTTTTTAAAAGTTGATCACTTTTCTGAAAGAAAGTCTACTCAGCAGTCTGAGTAGACTGAGGCATTGGCTGGGTTAATTACTCTCTATGGGCTTCCATTCCCACCAACTGTAACATAAAGGGATTAGTCCAAAGCATCTCAAAAGCCCTTTCTAACTTTTCAAAACAAATATTTTCTTTGGCCAATCCATTAGCTCCTTTATTGATTCATTGAGCAAATATTGCCAAGTGTTTACCAAGCAGAAAGTTCTTGGACAGTAAGAGATGTTATACTCTCAGGAGTCCAAATATGAAAAAAGATAATTAAATGATAACAACATATATTATTAAGACCTGTTGTTAAGGGAGCAAAGGAACTATTGTATCTTATAAAAGAGGTTAGATCTCCCCAAAAGTTTGCTCCCTACATCATTTCTTTCATCTTCTCAGTGGAGACTCATTCTTACTAGTTACTTGGATTCAAAACCTCAAAGTCACCCTTGCCTCTTCCTCCTTCCATAATCTCTTGCTTCCTACATTTCACCAGAAACAAATGAGGTTGGCACTACCTTCAAAATCTACTAGAATCCCACCACATCTCACCAGCTCCACTGCTAGTACACTGATATGAGCACGGACTATTGCAATGGTCTTCCTGTCTCTGACCTTTCCTCCCTTCAATCTAGTGTCCCTTGACCACTAGAGTGATTCCTCAAAAATGTAAGCCAGACCTGATCACTCCTGTTTCAAAGCCTTCTCATCTCAGCTACAGAAAACCCAAAGATCTTCCCATGACCCTCAAAGACCTGTTCTCATTCATACCTAACCTCCTCCCACTCTATCCCTTGGTCGCTCTTCCTTGTGGATGCTAAGGGTCTTGGAACGTGCTATTTCTTCTGCCTGCAGCACACTTCCCACTTCCCATAGATACCTGTGCAGGGTTATATATTACTGTGCAACAGATTATCCCAAATCCTTTTGCCTAAAAACAATAGTGAACAGTTATTATATTTCATAGTTTCTGTGAGTCAGGAATGTGTCTGAGTGGTCCTTATCACCTCTCATGAAGTTGCAGTCAGATAGATGCCAGTCAAGGATGCAGTTTCATCTGAAGGTTTGGCTGGAGCTGGAGGATCCACTTCCAAGATGTCTTACTCACATGGCTGGGAAATTGATGCTAAATGTCGACAGGAGGCCTTAGTGCTTTTTCACCTGGGCCTTTCTATGGGACTACTTGAGCGTCCTCACAACATGGTGGCTGACTTCCCCCAGAAATATCCATCTGAAAGTTATGTATTATCACTTCTACCACCACATTCTTTTCATTAAAAGTGAGCTATGTTCATCTAAGATTTAAGGGGAGAAAAATGAACTTATATCTTTTGATCTATTGATTTGATGGCAGTGTGTCAAAGACTCTGTGACCACATTTCTGAACCACCCAAACTTTACAGCTAGTCCCAAATTTTTCAAGTCTCTACTCCCTTGTTACTTCCTAGGAGGGCCTTCCCTACTTATTGTAAACAAAGTAGCAGCTGCCCCTTCCATTTCCTAGCCCTGTATGCTGCCTTATTCTCACAGTAAGAGAGAATTTATTACCATTCAGCAAGCCATATTTTCTCTTGCTTATGTGTTTATTATCTGCTCCCCCATCTAGATGTAAACTCAGTGATCACAGGATTTCTGTCTTCTTCACTGCATCCCCACACTTAAGACAGAGTTTAGACTCTCAAGAAATTACAGTTAGGGAGCCAGTTTATGCTAGAATAAGTATGGGAAGAGGTAAGCCTTGCTGGAGGCTGGCAGAAATCACAAGCTTTGAATTGTCTGACAAGAGCCAGGCCAGAATTCCATACAGCTAGATGGTCAGGAGCAAAGGCATGGGAATCAGACCCTCATAGTAGAAGACATGGGGCAGGGAGGTATAAGGAGAAAAAATGAGGCTCAGCAGGATGGAAGGGAATTCTGGAAGCATGCACTTGGCAGAAAGGAGGACTAGGAAGTCCTAATTAGAATCTCCATCCCTCCTGGGCTTGCAGTACCGCCCAACTCTGCCTCTAAAGATGCACTGATCAGTGGCTGGCAGAGATGGACATGTTTTTCTGCCCTTCCCTCAATATCGACTGAGCTTGGTGTGTTCCCTTAGGGTCTCTGAGGAGCAGGGGGCCTATCAGATGTCTTAATCCTGAGACCTAAAACCAACCTTAATGCTCTGAAGCAGGAGCTTGGTGCATGAGAAATGCTAATGCCTTTGATCAATGCCTGACCTGGGATCTGAAGGCAAGAAGAGCAGGTGCTCGCTGGATAGTACCAAATATACCTGTGACTCTCAAAGTCCTGACTCTTCCTGGTTAGGAGCCAGGAATTTGAGTGACAGTCTCTTCAAATGCTGAGTAACGAGGCCACTTCTCTTCCTTCT
This sequence comes from Galagoides demidoff, assembly GCA_963574575.1. Lineage (NCBI taxonomy): Eukaryota > Metazoa > Chordata > Mammalia > Primates > Galagidae > Galagoides > Galagoides demidoff. The sequence continues at coordinate 12,478 of CAUYQV010113606.1, forward strand.
CAAAGACTGCAGTAAACAGGGGACTCATAAGTAACTCTCCAGTATTATTTGGAGCTCCTGTGTCAGTGGCAGAGAAAGGAACTTCGGCCTTCATGGGAATTACTCTTCCAACCAGGTAGCCGTATATTCATTAAGGACACCATCCTAGAGATACAGGTCACAAGGAGGTCAAAACAAAGGAAGCTGACATTTTGGGGGGTCTTTCTGTTTGTATACATTATCTCATATTATCTCCACAACAGCTTGACAATACATGAACTAATATTATTCCTTTTTTATAACTGAGGAAACTGTGACTCAGAGATGTTACGTGGCTGGTCCCAGGTTCTACAGCTACAAAATGCTAACAACAGTGTTTGAATCTGGGTATATGTGGTCTATACACAGGAAAGGAAAGAAATGGAATATAAATAGCAAAAAGAAGTTTACACTAATCCTGCAATGCCTTGGCCTCCAATTTCATCTAGAGAAAGGTAGTGAAATTCTGGTTTCCAGCATCTCCCTATGATTTAGTCAGAATAAGATAGATTATGCTGCAATGACAAACAGACCTATATCTGAGTGGTTTAGCCTCATCAGGGTTTATTTCTCTCTTGCAAAGTCTGATGTGTTTCAGGTACCTTTCTTTCATCAAGTAGGTTTACCTTCCAGAATATGTGCTCTTCAAAGTCACCATGACAGAGGAAGAGAGAGCAGGAGAAGGCATATGGATCTTGATTGCATTGCCCTGGAAATGATATCTGTTCCTTCCCAGCCAGAGAATACTGGCCAAAGATAATGCCATGGCCTCAACTTAACCAGGGAAGCTGGGAAATCTCAGGAGATGTATGCATATTTATGAGCATTAAGTGTTTCTCTACACCCTAACACTTTTGCCTCCTTATTTCTTCCCCTGTAGGGCAGAGCCCCAGAGCAGCCCTGTGGTTTCAGCTCAGGATGGACCATCAGAAAAGCTGGGTCAGCGTCTGGCCACAGAGACCTTGGGTACCAACAGCTGGGAGAGAGACAAGGCCTTTCGGGAGCTGTGTCTCACCAGAGCACGCAGGTAAGATCCAACCGGGAAGTCCAAGCTGAGGACATAAAAATGAAGTTCACTTCTCTGCCCACTTCTCCTTTCTTTCTTTTACAAATTCTTCTTTCACACCTTTCAATAAGGGTCAGTAAATATTTTCTGGAGTGGTAAAAATAGTAAATATTTTAGGTTTGTGAGCCCAATGATTTTTTTTTTTTTGAGACAAAATCTCACCATGTTGCCCTTGGTAGAGTGCCATGGCATCACAGCTCACAGCAACCTCAAACTCCAGGCTTAAGTGATTCTCTTGCCTCAGCTTCCCAAGTAGTTGGGACTATAGGCACCCACCACAATGCCTGGCTATTTTTGTTATTGTTGTTGCAGTTGTCATTGTTGGTTAGTTGGCCCAGGCCGGGTTCAAACCCAGCAGCCTCAGTGTATGTGGCTGGCTCCCTAACCACTGTGATACAGGCGCCAAACCACCACCAATGATTTTTTTTTTTTTTTTGAGACAGAGTCTCACTCTGTCACCCAGGTTAGAAAGCCATGGCATCATAGCTCACAGAAACCTCAAACTCTTGGGTTCAGGTGATCCTCTTGCCTCAGCTTCCCAAGTAGCTGGGACTACAAACACCCACTACAATGCCTGGCTATTTTTTTTCTGTTTTTAGTAGAGATGGGGTCTGGTTCTTGCTCAGGCTAGTCTTGAACTCCAGAGCTCAAACAATCCACCTGCCATGGCCTCTCAAAGTTCTGGGATGACAGGTATGAGCCACGAGGCCCAGCCAACCCAATGGTTTGCTTCTTAACTACTTAATTCTATCATTGTAGCATGAAAACAACCATAGACATTATTCAAACAAGAAGGCATTGCTGTGCCCCAATAAAATTTCATACAAACAAGAGGCAGGCTAGGTTTGGCCTATGGCCTTAGTTTGTTGACCCTGACCTTAAGTGACAGAGTTCTCTCTTTTTTTCTTTTTTCACTCTGTCACCGAAGCTGGAGTGCAGAGGTCTGACCATAGAATGTGCTATGAGTTTGAGTTTGAGTTTGTAGCCTCAAACTTTTGGGCTCAAGCAATCCTTTCTGCCTCAGCAGAGTAGATAGGACTACAAGTGTGAGCCACCAGGCTGCAAGTTCCACTCCATTTTCATAACTCTATGAACCACTTACTTCCAAATCATGATTTCAGCACAGAGTTCCAGATCTTCATATTTATTCCCTAATTAAGTTATCCAACCAGTACTTTCTGAGCACCTACTGTGTCTTAGGCACTGTGCTAGCATCTGTATACAACCGTCACTATATATGTGTTTACTGAGCTCAGAGAGATAAAATAATGTGCCCCAAATATGGTAGCCAATAAGGGGCAGGGTGAAGTTTTGAACTCCAGTCTCTCTGATCTTAAATCCCGGACTAAAATTTACCACATTATCCTGTTGGTGATAATGAAAAAATCCATTGATCGTTGCCTTCTATTTTTCCATTTTGTGCCACACACACACACAGAGGCACGTGCATATATAAAGGTTGGTCCCTCCTTTGGCCTCTGGGAAAATCTGATTCTAGGAGATGTGGTTACAGAACATGGGAGAAGTGGCTTAGGAAGCTGAAGTCACTTTCACGGGAACAGTCTGCCCTGCCACCTAGGCTGCCATCTCGGCTGCAGACTTTAGCTAGGCCATGATTTCAAACAGTTAAGTTCTATCACCTTGGAGAAGTGAAGTTCAGCTTCAGATCTGGAGAGTTCTCTCTAGAAAAATAAAAAGAAAGGTGTTTCCATGAAGGGTTCAGGAAGATGGAGAGAAAGGGGAAGAGAAAAGGAATTTCCCTATTTTCAAATCATTATCTCCTAGATGGCCAAATCTGTGGTTCAAATCTGGACCCTACCACTTACTAACAGAGCGAACTTGAGCAAGTTCCTTTTCCTTCGCAGGCCTCAGTATTCACAACTATAAAATGGGAATACTGAGCTCTAATGCTCAAAGTCAGGGTGAGGACTAAGTTAGATCGGGCATTTACAGATCCTGGCAGTGGACCTAGAATATAGAAGTTCTCAAAAAATGTTACAGTATCACAGAATCAGAAGATTTCTGGGTGTGAAACTCTGAGAAAGGATGCTATATTGCCAACTTGATTACGTGGTGTCTGCAACTGGCCCTCTGACATGAGGAAACCACAGTAATGACAGTCATAACAGTGATAACAGAAGTCATAATAATTATAATATAATAACAGAAGCCCCTTTTACTGAGCACTCTGTGTCAGACTAGGGCATATTACCAAAGTTGGGTCCTTTATTCCTGGCAACAAGCTTAGGGCACAGATCTCATGTTTAGTCCCATCTTGTAGAAGATGAAAAAGAGACTCAGAGAAGTCTCTGAGCTAAACAGTAAGAGAGACAGACTTTAAATCTGGGTGTGCTTGTTCCGAGCCACCGTTCCTTACTGCCAGTTATGTAACCTTGGCTTACATAACCACCATTCACTTAATCACTGCATGCTCAGCCACTGTATACATAACCACTGAGCACCCAATCACTGCATGGTTAACCTCTGCATACCCCACCAATGCATACTTAAACCACTGCATTTTTAATCACTACAAACTTAACTGCTGCACATGTAACCACTGGGAACTCAGCCAGTGCATAGTTAACGGCCGCATTACTTATCACTGTCCTTGACCACTGTAAACGGAAATGCAGCATCCATAAACATTGTGTGCTTGACCCCTGCGCACATAACCAGGTGTGCTAACTCTTCTGCTCCCTCCAGCCCCTCTGTGATGGCACACCTAGAAGAGCAGGTGCAGGGGAAGGAAAGAGGAGAAGAAACGCAGACCTGCTGGGTTAAAAGCAGAGTTCAAATCTATCCAGTTTCCGAGATTTCTCAGTTTGACCCTATTGCTTAAATCTGAGCCTAGGACAGTGGTTCTCAAACCCTGCTCCCCTGGGGTTCCAGAAGCTGGAGTACAATGGGACCTTTCCTCCTTTTATAAGACATTTTCAAGAAGTTTTTTTTTTTTTTTCCCTTGAGGTTTTTATCCCTTCTTTTGTTTTAACTCTCATGTTCCTGGCAGCTGTTTCACTTGGAGGTGTTTGTAGGAAATGAGGTGATTTAACAAGTAGCTGAATGATTTTATTCATTCATCCATCACATGGTCACTTAACAATTATTTATTAGGTTTTTGCTCCATGTCAAGTGCTTTCTGCAGGAAAAATTTGGAAATGGCCTGCCATGTTTATACAAACACCTATTGGTCTCCACGTGAGTGCAGTTAAGTAGAGATGTACTTAATGCCTATTACATTTATTTAGTATTTTTAGCCTGCTAAAAGTGACTCTTCTGAAACATTATAGATACAGGCTTCTTATTTATTAGCGATACAGAGACCTCAACATATGTTCTAACCACTTTGTCATTCTTTCTACTCATCATAATGACCCAGAGACTTAAAATGGAATTAAACATGGCAGTATTTCCTCATGTTCTGTAAAGAGCTGGGTAATTACTAGATGACTGGCCACACAGGCAAGTTCAAGAAAGCAGCGGGTTCTGTGGGAAAGTTCACACAGGGCTGAGCTCAAATCCTGGCTTGGAGACTTTCTAATTGTGTGGCCAGAAGATAAGTTAATTAAACTTCCTAAGCCTCAGTTTTTTCACCCGTAAAATGAAACAATAAACATTATACCACTCTCAAAGTGTTTTGTGAGTAGCATAATACATAAAACACTTGGCACAATGCTGTGTTGCTACTAAAATGATCACAATAATATTATTAGTAAGATTATATTTTCCCAATGAGGTTCAACTGAGTTGGCCTGCTTCAATTCCAAGGCAGTTTTTTATCCAAAACCATCTCTCTTTGCCATGGGATAGTGTTTTTAAAAATCCCTGGAGCCTGCCCCAATTATAAAAAGAGATAACTTGACTTCATTTAACTGCAGCTTGAGCATTTGAATTTAATTGAACAGGAAATAATTATTCTTGAAGAGCAGAGGTTTTTGAGGTTCTGTGAAGCAATATAAGATATGTATCTCGTTACATTAGACCTTGGCAAATATACTTTTAATAATCAGCTGCTATTTAACATACCTTCCGACGCCTATTAAATTTCCAGCACAAACTACAGATACGTTGTATTGGGGAGGGAGAAGGAAGAACTTCCTATTAATTATTTAAAAAGTGATTTATTTACCAAGGTGAGCCATTTGCAAATTCAATAATAAATCTATTAAGGAGTAGTTAACCTCTATAACTCTGTTTTAAATAATCAATTGGTGTTTGGGTAACATACAGCATGTGTCTCATTAGGTCGGCATTAAGTCCTTATTTGAGGCATTTAATATTGAAGTGTGACTGAATCCTCCATGAGGTGGTAATTAGATGTTAGCTATGAGTCCTCCATCCTCCAAGGAACTGGGTCCTTCCCCAGCTGTGCCACCCCTGGTTGGGTGTTGGGTAGGGTGACCAGATTTTAACATCTGTGAGGCAGGACAACATGGCCGGTGGGGCGGGGCGAGGGCGGAGCTGGGGTGGGGTGTGGGCGGGGCGTGGCAGGGGGCGGGACAGGGCAGGGCCTGACAACAATGCAAACTTTGATAAGCAGTTCTCGATAATCACTTCTCAGCAATGATTTGTTATTACAGTTTCACATTATAAAATTAACAAAAATAATATAAAACTCATATTCCGGCGAAATAGCCACATGGCAGCCGAAAACTGTATAGTCCCTTCTTGTTCTCCAGCCCGTTCGTGCATTCTTTCCAAAAATCGGGACTTTTTTAAAACGCCGCGGGAGGCGGGGCAAATTGTTGGAACGCTGGACCGTCCCGCCAAAATCGGGACATCTGGTCACCCTAGTGTTGGGGAACTCTGGGTTCTCCAATGCCCAACTCTTTGTTTCTTGCAGTGCCTCCCGGGACAAAGAATTGACACCACCGCCTTCCTCCAGGGGGAAGAAGAAAAAGAAGAAATCCACTCGGAAGAAGAGAAGGAGGTGAGTGCACGAAGCGGGAGGTAAACCTGAGAGATGGGTTTGAAGTCAAACAGTGACTTCCTCTTGGGTTCAAACTCTGCCACTTGACTAGCTGTGTGACCTCAGGCAAGTCACTTTACCTCTCTGTGCCGGTGTTTTCACATCAACAAAATGGGGATAACATCTACTTCTTAAGAATATGTGGAAATTAGATGAGAAATAGATCTAAAGCAGCTGTCACAGTATGGGCTGCACAGTAAATGATTAATTAACAGGAAGCATAGTCTTTAGCATGAATACTGAATTATTTTAGAGAACTAACACAATAGCCAAGGGCTATTGACGTGCTGTGATCTCCATTACCTCTTTCACTTCTGACCACCAGGCAAGCATTATTAGCCCCGTTTCAGAAATGAGAGAAGAAAGGCTTGGAGAGAGGGAACCCCCCCCAATCCAAGATAAATGCCCCAGTTAATAAACTTTATATTTTTCTGTCTGCAATTGACTCTTTCCTACCTATACATTTTACGTATGTAAAATTCCTTTTAAATTTTTTTTTTTTTTTTTAGACAGAGTCTCACTGTGTTGCCATTGGTAGAGTGCTATGGCATCACAGCTCACAGCAACCTCCAACTCTTGGGCTTAAGCAATTCCCTTGCCTCAGCCTCCTAAGTAGCTGGGATTGCAGACGCCCATCACAATGCCCGGCTATTTTTTTTTGGTTGTAGTTGTCATTATTGTTTGGCAGCCCAGGCTGGGTTTGAACCCTGCAGCTCCGGTGTATGTGGCTGATGCCCTAGCTGCTGAGCTACAGACACCGAGCCCCTTTTAAAATATTTTATATTTTAAAACATTTCTGGGCCAGACACAGTGGCTCACACCTATAATTCTAGCACTCTGGGAGGCCAAGGCAAGTGGATTGCCTGAGCCCAAGAGTTTGAGACCAGCCTGAGCTAGAGCGAGACCCCATCTCTAAAAGTAGTTGTGGTGGGCACCTGCAGTCCCATCTAGTTGGGCAGCTGAGGCAAGAGGATCATGTGAGCCTCAGAGTTTGAAGTTGGCATGGCATCACAGCACTCCACCAAGGGCGACAAAGTGAGACTCTGTCTCAAAAAAAAAAAAGATTTCCATACTTGTTTGCAGATTGCCACTAACTAAATTAAAAACAGGCCTAGTGTGCCAGCCCCAGAGAAGTGGGCTTGAGCCTTAGGGCTGCAAGCTAAAAACCCTACCAAATCTCTGAGGCAGTATTTATAGAAGCCCGCAGAGGGCAATAGAGAGCAGTGCCTGATGACTCAAGGTTTTCTGGAATCTTGTTTAACAGATACCTGTTAACCTCATTCTAAAAGGACAGGCTCAAAGGGAACCCAGAGAGAAATGTGAATGGAGACTCTGACTTCTTGTAGTTGTAGGGTAGGAGATAGAAGCGGCTTGGATTTCTGATTTTGAGGGGTGGGCCAGAGGAAACTTCAAAGAAGAAAACTACAGGCATGAGGATTCACTAACCAATTCATTAATTCATTTGATAAATATCCACTGAACACAGATTTGGGGTCAAATATTATGATTTTTTAATAGCTCCTCAGCTGTTTCCTCTGCACACATGTTTTGTTTGACCTGCAAAGTGTTTTTGTCTTTTACTTGGCAATCAGCATTTACAAATTAGGAGATTTCATATGTAAGTATGGATTTCTAGAAGCTTCTATTGAAAAGATAGGAAACCCAGGTCTGCATTCCCACCCAGGACCCTGGGATTATCTGAGAAGGAGTCACCCCCTCTAGTCAGGCGATCTCTGGTTTACTGCAGTCTGCACCACTCCCTACTGTATTCCACCCAGCCCATATCATTTATTCATATTATCTGTCAGGGATCTATTGGCATTGAGTTTGCAACCTCTGATGTGTTTCAACCCTGGTCTTTGGTTAATGGGGAAATAAGAGACATAGAGTTGAGCCATGATGTGTCCAAGGTGACTCTGTGAGTTGGTAGTAGAATTGAGGTGGCATCATAGATCACCCAAGCCCCAGTCTTGATGCATCATTAAGGACCTAGGGTAGCTCCGTTTCTCAGGTGACCCTTTGATGGCACCACCCCTCCTGCTACAGCCTGATGAGATCTCCTCCAGGGCTTAATCCTACCAAGGAGAAAACATCTGGGGGCAGAGGCAAGACCCAAAGACTATGAGAAATCGGGTGCAGCTCACGGGGAGACCAGCAGACAGAAGAAGCCTTGGCAGCCACTTGAGAGGACAGCTATGGGTGACGTGCAGATTGAGAGCAAAACTTCTGGGACCAAAGAGGTCTCCATTTGAATCCCAGGTCATCCACTTCCTAGCTGTATGCGTCTTTGGGCAGGTTACTTCACCTCTCTGAATCTCACTTTCTTTGTCTGAAAAGGGAGAGTAGCAATTGTATTTACCTAAGAAGTGTGTGGAAGGATTAAATGAGATAATGTTTGTAGACACAAGGTAATGGTTCAAACAAATGCAAGCTAGTATCAGTGTTGTCCATTTGTAAGAGCTGAGACCCTATCTAGGGGCCAGGGAAGGGTCCCTTTGAAACCAACCCTGGCATTTCAGAGCCTCCCTCTCCTGGCAGGTCCCCATCCTATAGCCCATCGCCCGTCAAGAAAAAGAAGAAGAAAAGTTCCAAGAAACACAAGCGACACAGGTATTGTCTTTCCTCCCCTACAAATAGAGACACTCCAGGTGGAGGGAGGGGGAGGGTGGATGGCACCCCGAACGTCATTTGGAAGCGTATCACACCCTGTTTATGACACTCGTATGTATGTCTTGTTATGTAGTTGCAACTTGTCTTAGTTGGGAGAACCAGAGGTCCATTAAGGCTAACTCAGATTGGAATAAATCAGGAGTGTCTCAGGGTCCAGCCAGGCCTGGGCCAGGTGCCAGAACAAGAAATGGAGAGTGGATAAAACCTAAGGAGGCCCCTCAGTCCCCTTTGTTTCCCAGTCCATGGGTAGGGACATGGCTGCACCCTGCCCATCTTTCCATGTTGTAGGCTGAGCTGCCAGGAGACTCTGAATCTCCCTGTCTTGTTCCTTATTCCAAATTCCCAAGGAAAGACCTCTCAGGTTGGTCCAATTACGTGGTGGAGGGTGGGGTCATGTTAACAAACATGACTGTGTTGGAATTTCCTACCCTAGTGGATGGGGAGGCAGGGACAATAGGTAAAAGGCATTATGAACTGAACACCTGGTTCTGAAGTGTCCACTGTGCACCCATATATGAACACACACAAACACTTACATGCACATGTGAGTCTATGGCAGGAAACAAAAAAAAGAGTGGGAGGATATATAAACCAGAAGGCTCAGATCTGTGGTTCATGGGCCAAGCCAACATTTTATAATTGGAAGATTTTACGATAGAATTACTCAACTGTCCCGTCCCCCTGTAAAGTCAGAGGTCTTCTTCCTTAGACCAGTTTTCCCACACGCAGCCTTCAGCTGCAGCTGAGGGGCTGCTGTGCATTAAGACAGAGTGGGCACTTCAGTTACACCCATTTACAAAGCCTGGTTGGCGCCCGGAGGCAGGGAGCGTGAAGCTCCCTATATAAGTTATTCACTGTAGTTGGCTGTGGGTGACAGGGAGAGTGGTTTATATTTTATTTTTCCTTATCTATATTTTCCAATTTTCCTACATCAATTGTGGATTACTTGTGCAATTAACAACAGAATCAAAGGTAAGTGGTCATTTGGGTTTTCCCTTGCATCTCAAGCCCAGTCCAAAGTTGCTCCAATGTTGAGGTGGGGGCGGGGGCCGGGGGAGGAGGGCACGGGGAGTGGCTCATGCTTATAATCCCAGCCCTTTGAGAGGCCAAAGTGGGAGGATAACTTAGACCAGAAGTTCAGGGCCAGCCTGGGCAACACAGTAAGACTCTTTCTCTACAGAAAAAAATTTAAAAATTAGTTAAGCATGATGTTATATACCTATAGTCCTAGCTACTCTGGAGGCTGAGATGAGTGGATAGCTTGAGTCCAGGAGTTGAAGGTTACAATGAGCTATGATTGACACCACTGAACTCCAGCCTGGGTGTCAGAGCAAGACCTTACATCTTATAAAAAATATAAAATGCAAATTATATAAACAAAGTTGCTCCATGCAATGTGACTTTTCCCAATCCATGGGTTTGGCCACACCTCAGCCCTTGTTGCTAGAATAATCTAAGACTCCTGCCTAGACTTCCCAATGGATGCTGAGTTTGCATTTGGTTCAAGATGGGAGGGAGCAAACCAATTAGTAAAATGTTGTTAATCTGGTATTAGAAATCCTTCCCTGCATCGAGGTGTTTGTAGGGCAATGCCACCCCACCATGAACTCTATCTAGACTGACACTTTGTCACCTTCCTCTGCTGGGAGAAGACGAACTTTCCCATATCTGAATCCTGGGGCCAGCTGGCTTGTCACTTAAGGGTTTGTTCTCATGAGAAAGAGTCTGGGCCAGAAGTTACACACAGGTAATTTTTTCTGCCAGCTATGGTCAGCCCAGGACTTGGGGCTTTATCAGAGCAGGGGATACTAAGAGGGAGATTCTGTTGGGGATCCTTCCCACACCCTGACCTCCTGAGCACCACCCTACTCCTGGCCCAGTTTCTCCAAGTTGTTGAAATGCTTGGTTAATGATGGTGAATGTCTTTGAAGGTGAGAGCTAGTGGTAGGGGAAGCATTGAGATTCTTTTTTTTTTAGACAGAGTCTCACTATGTCACCCTCAGTAGAGTGCTGTAGCATCACAGCTCACAGCAACCTCTAACTCTTGGACTTAAATGATTCTCTTGCCTCAGCCTCCCAAGTAGCTGGGACTACAGGCGCCTGCTATAACACCTGGCTAAAAGGATCCTCAGCCTCCCAGAGTGCTAGGATTACAGGCAAGAGCCACCAAGCCCATCTTCAGAGTTTAAAAAAGAAAAATATTCATAGCCAGATGCCTGCTTTGTGGCAGGCATCTATAGTGCCAGCTACTTGGGAGGCAGAGGCAAGAGGATCACTTGAGCCCAAGTTTGAGATTACTGTGAGCTATGCCATAGCACTCTACCAAGGGACAAAGTGAGACTCTGTCTCAAAAAAACCCCAAAGATATATTCATTTTTCACATCTATTTAGTGAACACTCATTGTTATCACGAATAAGGATTTGGAGTCCCAGTAACAGAATAATGACTGAAACCCACCCCCTGCCCTTGAACTGCTTACATTCTAGTGGGGGAAATGGGTAATTACAATATAGAGAGGTCTGTTCTCTTAATAATGATAAGCTCTGAAGCTCGTGCAGAGCTTGGGGGAGCAGAGAGGAGACATCTGACCAGCCCCAGGGGCTCAGTATATGCTACAAAGAGAAGATGGAAGATGACATCTGAACAGGAGCCTAAACTGTGTGACCCCAGGCAACTTAACCAACTTCTCTGATCTTCAGTGTCTGTGTCTGTAAAATAGTTGTTGGTAGTACTCCACAGGGTTGGGTAGACTGAATGAGAGTTCCATGTTTGGAAGTTGGTTATCATGTGATGATGACAAGGAGGAGGAAGGGGAGGAAAAATCTGTGAGGAGGGAGGGAGAAGATGAGAGGGAGACTGGGAGAGGGGAGAGGCAGAGGACTCCCATATCCCCCTCACACTGCCTCATCCAGGACAGACTCACTGGCAATTTGAGGGGAAGATTGAAGCTGACCTTGGTAGGCTTTGATCTGGAGATTCAGAATGCAAATCAACATCTGTGGGAATGCTCTTCACATTCTTTGAAATCTAAGAGAGGAGGAGGAGGTGTCCCGGCCCCCATGTAGCAGGATCACAAGCACACTGATACATTCATCCCAGGGAGAGAAACTTCAAACTCACCTATATTTATAATATTTTCTCCCTTCCCTTCCTCTCCCCTTATTTTCCTTCTCCCCTTCCCTCCTTCCCGCCCACCCTCCCTCTCATTCCCTCTTCCCCGGTCTTTGCTTTCTTCTTCTTCTTTTTTTTTTTTTTTTGTCTTTAATCAGGTCATTCTCCAAGAAGAGAAGGCACAGGTAAGACTCTTGCTGCCTCTGGCCACCTGTTCAGCTTCCTGCCCTCCCTGCTGGCTTTGGGCGGCTTCTAGATCCACTCTCAGTCTCCATCTCTGTGCTCTTGACCATGCCCCCTCCAATTTCCTGGGCTCAGTTTCCTCCAAAATGAAGGCCTGGGCTGATTACCCTGAGCATTCCAAGCCAGCCAGATTTCGCCTTCCAACAGGCTGAATGATTGCTCCGGAACTAGCCCCTACTAATGCCCTCCCACCCCTAGAATGTCTTGTTTCCCCCCCCCCACCAGACTCTGTTTGCTTTACCATGGGTCAGAATCTTGAATCGGGGCATGTAGGTGAACATCAGCCCTATCCCCCTTATAACCTTCCCCAAACTGGCCAAGGAAAAGAAGCCAAGTGCTGGTATACTGGAAACATTGTGTGAGCACAAATCGAACCATCACCTAGGGGTGCTCACTCTACACTGGATCCTGAGCAAGCCCCTTCCACATGTGCATACGTTTAGTTCCCTTTAATCCATACCATAACCCTGTATACTGGATATGTTTATTGTTCCCATCTTACAGATGTGGAAACTGAGGCTAAGATAGGAGCTGTAACAGGAATGTCCACAGAGCCAGAAGGTAGCAAAGCCAAAATTCTAACCTAAATCTGTCAGGTGGAGGATCAGGACAGGTGACAGTGGCTTCTTAACTAACACCAGCCCTATCTAGAGCAGTTTGCAAAATGCAAAACCCTTTCATTATTTATTCAACAAATAGACTTTGGTTGCCAAGGTCACTGTCCATTCAGCTCCAGAGCCTGAGTAGTGGCCCCATGTCATGGTTGAGGTAGCTGAGTTTTAACAAGGACAGGTAATTTACCTGATGTCACTTGGCAACTAAGAAGCAGAGCTACTTGAAACTTTCAGTGAGGACCCAAGCTGAGTCTCAACATGGGCGTGGTCCCTGCGGCTAACTTCAAGGTGTGATTCAGTTGGATGAAATAAGTTTTCCCCTTCCCAAAACCTAGGCTGGTAATGAGTTCTCGGTGGCCCACTGAAACCCATTGTCAAATAGCGTTCACATTCCCTGACTGCTGTTCCATCACAACGGAACTCTGAGTCATCCTTATCTATGCTATTCAGACCCCAGAACTCTGACTCAAAAAAAAAAAAATTGAAACCCGGATACTTGAATATTCATGGGAAAAACATTTCAGAGTCTACCAAGCTTCATAGGGGTTCACATATCTTTCTGGATATCCCATTCTCTTCTCTTGAACAGAGTCAAGAGCACGGACTCTGGGAACCCAGGGTCTGGGGTTACATCCCAGCTCATTTCAGTGATCGTAGGCAAGTTTCTTAGTCCCTCTGCAGTTCAATTTCCACATCTATAAAATGAGCACTTATTAAAGTGTGCCTCCACCCAGACGTTGTGGGGAGGACCAAATGAGATTGTTGACATAAAGTATTCAGCTGGACGCCTCGCCTATCATAAAGCCTCCCCAAAATGGCAGACATCGTTATTATCTTTATTACCACTGTTATTATTAACCACCCATGCTGAACTTGGCATTTCCTGTGTCCCATGCTCAGCATATGTGAATAAGTTGCTGTTTCTAGCCGAACCTGCTGCATGAAAACGTTGGCAGCAACTTTTCTGGTCTGGGGCAGTGAGGGGTGCCCTTTCTGAAACTGCCTGGATAGAACACTGTGTGTTAAGCATTTTAACTCCTTGTTTATTTTCATCTTTAACTGGAATGTTGCATCTGTCAATTAATTGGCCATTTCTTGTTTAGCTCCTCTAGCCCAAAAAGCAAAAGAAGGGAAGAGAAGAGGCACAAAAAACAGTAAGTAGATACCACTCGGAGCATACTGCTCTTCAGTTGGGGGGCTGGGGACATAGCCGTCATGTGAGAATTGCCAAATAAACAGGTAAAGCGGAGAGAGGGAGAAAGAGGGAAAGGAAAGGGAGAGAGAGAGAGAACGGGGTATGTACTTGTAGTTGTGGGTCTAGGTATGCATGAGTGCAGGAGGTTGTGTGTCTGTGATGTGTCTGTGTGTGCATGGAAATGTACAGTGTGCATGTGTGTGCCTGGCGTGCACCTTGTGTGTATGTACATGGTCATATATTTACATGCAGTGTCATATGTGTGGTATGTACATCGTTTGGAAAAGTCTGTACATTTTTACACCATAGAATCATTTGTGTACACTGGGTACACAAATGTATACAACGTGTGCAAACATATACCAATGTATATGCAGTATATATTTGCGTTCACATGAATGCATTCGTGTGCCTGGGCTTGTGTGAGCATGAACGTGGACAGTATGGGCAGGCACGCTGCATGCCAACGTGTGCAAATTCTAAGCTCGGTGTCGGTACACTGGTTCCCTATTTGTGGGCATTATGTGTACACAGGCTGTGTAGTGGTTTTTGCCTGTGCACACGTGTGCTGTGTGTGCATGGTGGTCACGGTCATGTGTTCGCACATGTGTGAACCTACACGTGCGTCTGTGTCCTGGCTGTTGGATTTCCCGGGTGGAGACATTCGTGAAGTTCCTATCCTCAGACTTGGGGCCCCAGCTGTTTCCCAGTTTATAGCTGGTAGTAGAAATTCAAATCAGCCGGTGCTGCCTGCGGAGTTCAGTATTCAGCCAAATTAAAAGTAAATTCAGTTACAACCCACCTACTTTATACCCTGGAAATGTTAGTGTTTTCCAATCAAATAATATTTTATCTCCCGCCAAGAAGCTTCTAAAGAAAGAATCAAAGACAATACAATGAAAGGTAGTTGGCTGCCGGGAAAGGGAAAGGGGGACAGGGGCACAGAGGGGGGGCACCCAGCTTTGCTGTCCCAAAGGGGCTCTTTCCCAAGGTCAGCATGAAGGAGGGCATTTCAGCCACCAACACAGGGACCCGTGGAACATGCTCTAGAATAAAGCAGTAAAGTCTTGGATTTGCCCAGCGAAGAACTTCCTTGTCATCAAACCTGTTTGGTTCAAGTCAAAAGATAACTATTGGCCCTGTATATTGATTGTGCTTTCATGCTAAGCACAGACAGAGCTCATGTTCATAGAGAGCTCATATCACTCGTTCAGTGGAGCCCTGGGACAGGCAGCCGCAGGGTCAGGGGCTGGGCCCGGACCTCCAAAGCTCAGGAAAGACCATCACTGAGACAAGGACTTCCTGCCAAAGGGCAGCAAAATGGCCACCCTCTCCAGGGCCACTTTGTGAGCCAAGAACAGAATGAGCCCCAGAAATTGCTGCCAGGGCATCAGAAATCTCGTGCAAGCCAAAAGACAAGAGGCAGGAGAGAAAAAAGAAGAACAAAGCATCCTGAAGATGAATGATGGCTATTCTGGCCGAGTCCCGTGGTCAGAACTGCCTCCGAGCAAGTGACCACTGGCGTTCGCGAGGCCTTAATATGTGACTGGCCCTGTGGGGGCCCAAGGAAAGAGATGAGCCAGACATTGTCCTGGCCTGAAGCAGCTCACAGAGCAGAGAGGCACAGGAGCCAGACACAGGGCGGGTCCCAGCTCTGCAGATGGCAGCCTGGGCATTGTGCAAACACTGGCGCTGGGCACACAGCCTGCTGGTGAGGACAGCTTCCTGCAGGAGGGGATGTCTCAGCTGAGGGTGAGGACGGGAGCTGAGCATTCTAGAGTGTAGGCTAGGCAAGGTAGGCAAGTGGTTTTAACTCTCTGTGCCTCGGTTTCTTCATCTGTAAGATGAGAATAGTAAGAGAACCTACTTCAGAGGGAGTAAAGAACAGATGAATTTCTTTAAGGAAAATGCTTAGAATACAGTGCCCAGCGCGAAGTCTGTATTAGATCCAGGTCACCTGTCATCATCCTCACACCACCATCATCATCACGAGGACATCATGAGCTGGGAAATGTGTGAGCCAGAACACAAGCAGCTCAGTTACTTGAGCCTGCCAGGCTGGGGCAGAAGATTTCAAGCAGGGAAGCGAGACAGCAAGGCAGGGACTTGCTCCTGAAGGTGCCTGGGGTTCAAGGTCAGAGTTTATAGTTGACACAAAGGCCATTGGGAAACTTTCAGTAGGGAAGGGATATTGTGTTACCTCCTGATAGAGTCATCTCTAACTCCCACTGGCTTTCTGGCTTGGCCCAAACCATTAACATTCTTTATACAACCTTAATCCCACTGCTTCTGGGTTGCTATTATTATTTAGAGATCACCGATATAACCTATAGTAATACTGTTATTAATGGTAGCAGTACTAATTGCTGTTCTGTTTGATAATTTTTTGTTGTTAATGAGGTTTATTTTGACTCCATGCTAAGAATCTGGACTTAATTTTCTGGGTCTGAGGTTACAGATTGGCAGCCTGAAGGTCTAATTTACACTCCAAATGGGTTTTGTTTGCCCCAAAAGGTGACTTTTTAAAGAACAAAAAATGAGCTTCCATTTAAAATAGGGGTATTTTACATTTTAAAAAAAATCCGTATTTCCATGTTCACTTGAAAAATTAAGAGATCCAGCATCATGGTAACATTCTGCAGGCAAAGCAGCTCGTTCTGTTTAATCTTGGGCCTTCTTGGGGCTGTTCTAGTGCCTGGCTGATTGACATCTTTATAGCCTCTAACTGCCCCTGAAGCTCCTTGAAACAAGGCGTTAGGAGAGGGAGAGGAGTCATGGGGAGGAGATTTTCTGCAGAGTGTGGTCTGCATTGGTCCTTTTTCCAGCAAGGGATGGCGGAGGAGGGCCCTGAGTTATCCGTGTACCCCTTTCTGCGCACCTGTGTTCAGTACAGCTGTTTAGAAACCCCCAAATACCCAAGAAAGGAACTGCGGTAACTCAGGGTCAAAAGAGATGTCCGACTTTGGGAGGGATGGTGACTTGGGTTCAAGAGAAACATGGGTATCACGAGATCAACTCTCTCTCTGTCTCTCTCTCTTTTTCTTTCCCTCTCTGCTCTGACTCATTCCTTCTCATCCCCCCAAGATCTCGAAGCCGGCCCCGAAAGTCTCACCGCCACCGCCACCACCGTTGCCCCTCCCGGTCCCAGAGCTCAGAGTCCCGCTCCTCAAGCTGTGAGAGCAGGTAACTGGTCACCCCAGGGAGCCTCTTCACCCCAGCAGTGCCCAGAGCCCAGTCTGAGCTGCTCTTACACAGCTGTCATCAGCTTCGCCTTAGTTGTCACTGTCACTGTCGGGACCACTCTCCCAGTATAGGGCTGGACTCCTGTGTTACACCTGTTACCACTTCCCTGTAGAGCAAGGGCTGGAGGCAAAAGAGGCTTGCTGCTGCCACTTTCGGGAACAACAACAGTGCTAGCTAGCACATGTTCTTTCTGAGTGCTGTGGCCCCACACTTTGTATGTCCACTCACAGGATCCCCTCAACAACCCCGTGAAGTACTATTGTTATTCTCATTTTAAAGATGAGGAAACTACGGCATATGGTGGTTAAGGAACTTAGCAATCAAGTGACAGAGCTAGGAATGAAGCCAGAGAGTTTGACTCAGTCCTTTGCACTAAGGCACCACTCCAAGCACAGACAAGCTAAGCAACCCATGAAAGGCCACACAGCACAAAATGCCAAATGTGTTCTAAGTCCCTTCCAAGTCAGTCTCGTTATGCTAATGCGGGGAAGGAGAAAAAGGAGGAGGGGAAAATAAACAAAAATAAGAAACTGGAGCTCCGCTAATGTTGATAGTCAGCATCGTGGATGTCCAGTAGTGCTGAGGCTACTTGACGGCACAAGGCAGCTCTCAGAAGTTAGGGGCCACTCTCCTCCTTCCAACTGCTTCTCATGCTTGACAATAATATTCAAAAATATTGTTGTCTGGGCTTCGCTTCATCCCAAGATAAAGCAGAATGTCTCTAGGAAGGGTGAGTGGTGGAGCAAAGGGAGAGGAGGAATGTTGACCTAAATCCTGCTGTACTAAGATTTCAACTATGATCTCTCCCTTAATCATCCAAATAGCCCCATGTGCTAGCCCAGTGCTTCTCCACTTCAGCTGCACTCTACCCAGGAAGATTAGAAATATACCAATGAGGCCAAGCGCAGTGGCTCACACCTGTAATCCTAGCACTCTGGAAGGCCAAGGCAGGTGAATTGCTTGAGCTCAGGAGTTCAAGACTAGTCTGAGCCAGAGTGAGACCCCCATCTCTAAAAATAGCCAGGTGTTGTGGCAGCCACTTGTAGTCCCAGCTACTTGGGAGGCTGAGGCCAGAGGATTGCTCAAGTCCAAGAGTTTGAGGTTGCTATGAACTATAACGCCACAGCACTCTACCAAGGCTGATGAAGTGAAACTCTTGCCTCAAAAAAAATTTTTTTAATTAAAATAAATAAAAAGAAAAAGATACCAATGCTTAGATCCAACCCAGGGGTCCTCAAACTTTTTAAGCAGGGGGCCAGTTCACTGGCCCTCAGACCGTTGGAGGGCCAGACTGTGGGCCTAGAATGAGTCAGCTGCTAAGCAGGACAGGCAGTGGTGGCAAAAACACCCAGCGGGCCGGATAAATATCCTCGGCAGACTGTATGTAGCCCACAGGCCATAGTTTGAGGACCCCTGCTCTAGGCATTCTAATTTGAATGTATTGGGTGCAGAGCAGTGAGGCTGTTAAATCTCCCCAGGTGATACATGAGTGAGGCTAAATGTAGGAAGCATTTGACATCCACAGCCCTTAGTGAGACTTGGCGTTCCTGCTGGACATCAATTTCAGTCCCACCAGCAGCACGTGAGGGTCTCTTTGTCTCTGCATCAGTGCCAGCATCTCTTGTTTTTTGCCTTTTTAATAACGGCCATTCTGATGGGGGGAAGGTGGTATCTCATTGTGGTTAAATTTGCATTTTCCTGATGACTAGTGGTACATTGCTGGTGGAACTGCAAATTAGTACAACCTCAGTGGGAAACAGTATGGAGATTCCACAAAGCTATAAATGTAGACCTACCATCTGATCCAGCAATCCCACTACTACACATTTACCCAAAGGAAAAGAAATCATTTCATCAAAAACACACCTGCACGTAAATGTTTATTGAAGCACAATTCACAATTGCAAAGATGCGGAATCAACCTGAATGCCCATCAATTCATGAGTGGACACACACACCATAGAGTATTACTCAGCCATAAAAAGTAATGAAATGATGTCTATTGCAGCAATTTTGGGTGGAAATGGAGACTACTATCCCAAGTGAAGTCACTCAGGGATGGAAAAACAAACACTGTGTGTACTTTCTAATAACTGGGAGGTAAACAGGGGGCACACACAGGCACAAAAAGATATAAAAGACATTGGAACCCAATAAGTGGGAAGGTTGGGAGAGAGGTGTAGGGTACAATGAACACTATTCTGGTGACAGGCACATTAAAGCCCCAATTTAACCATTATACAAGGTACTCATGTAACAGAAACATTTGAACCCCTCTAATATTTTGAAATTAAGAAATTTAACAAAATTTTTTAAAGAATATCACCACCTGACAAGGCCACTCTGTGACAAGACCACTCCATACTCAGTGTGAGCCAGGACAACAATTACGTGTCAAAACCACAACCTCAGTCTAGTCCTCCCTCTTTCTAGGTAACATTGGTGAAGACATGCAGTCAAATTGCCTTTAATTTCTGACAGCACCCAATCCAGAACAAAGCCCCAGTTCTGTAAACCTGTGGTCCTCAACCCCCAGGCTGTGGACTGATAACAGCCTATGACCTGGTAGGAACCAGACTGCACAGCAGGAGGTGAGCAGCAGGCGAGGGAGCGAAGCTTCGTCTGTATTTATAGCTGCTCCTGATCACTCACATCATCGCCTGAGCTCTGCCTCCTGTCAGAGCACATCAGATTCCCACAGGAGCACAAACCCTACTGTAAACTGCACACATGGGGATCCAGGTTGCAGGCTCCTTATGAGAACCTAATGCCTGATGATCTGAGGTGGAGCTGAGGTGGGAGCAATACAGATTATCATTAGCAGAGAGGTTTGACTGCACAGAGCCATAATAAATCAATTGCTTGCAGACTTATATCAAATCCCACCACCCTGTCCATGGAAAAATTGTCTTCTATGAAACCAGTTCTTGGTGCTAAAAGGTTGGGGACCATTGCTGTACATGCTGTCCCAAGCCACCCACTACAAGCACAAATCCTATAACAGGCTTTTTCTAATGCCCTCTTACGGGGACATATTACACTTCCCTGTGGTTGCAAGGAGCAACAACACACTTGTCCAACTGCAGGTGGGCCCCTGGTGGCCTTTCTCTGGAGGGCATTGACCCACTGAGTTAAACAGCATCACTGAGCTGTTGCAGCTAAGAAAACTGCTTGTGGATGTGCAAAAGGGTCTGAGCGAGGTCACACAGCTAGGAAGTGACTGGCAGAGCTGGAACAGGGACTCAGGTCTTCGTGGCTCAGCCTGAGCCCTCTACCACCACTCCAGGCTGAATCAGTTCTTGGCAGTTGCCTGTGGGAGAAATGGTGACCATCACAATGCCAGGCCCAGGTCTCCTTCTGCTGGGCTATTTCCTACTGACGGCACTGTCTAAGTTCCCCAGGGTCTGTTGGGCTGAGACCCCCTCCAGCAGATAGGGTAGCAAACAGCTGGCACACAGGTCACACACCTCGCAGAAAAAAAAATTCTGGAATTCCCAGAGCAGAAAGGGGCACTCCAGAGTAAAAACAAGAGACACCACTTCTTATAAAGGGCAAAAAATTGCTGGTCCTGGCTCTGCCACTTTCAGGCTATGTGACCCAGGCAGTTCCCTAAAAGTCTCTTAGTCTCAGCTCTTTTGCCTGTAAAATGGGGAAAAGTAATACCCTGCTTATATCTTCAAGTTGTAGAGAGGACTGTGAAAGTACCTTAGGGGGAATTTATAAATTCGTGTAAGTTCATAAGTATTGTTTTATTATTCCTGTGGCTCAGAGAGCCAAGGGGGTGTGCAGAGTCCAAATATACCCTCTCCACATCAGACATGCCTTTGTTTTCTGCTGCAGACAAGGCAGTCGGATCTAGACCTGACAAACTTGCAGAAGGCATCCCTATCATTTTCGTCAGCCATTTTTTTTCACCAAAGTTTTGGGTGGCAGTCAATATGATGCCTCTGTTTCACAGATGGCCAAGTCACACACACAAAGACACGCAGATATACACAGTTACATTTATAGACAAACACATGGAAACACAGATGGACACACCCAGACATACACGTAGTCATGATAATCACAGGGGCACACCAAGAGTGGTAAATTGAATCAGAAGTCTGTTTTGTTTTGTTTCTTT
>CAUYQV010113608.1:0-47763 GCA_963574575.1 Galagoides demidoff
GCCGCCAAACAACAATGATGGTTGCAACCAAAAAATGGCCGGGCGTTGTGGCGGGCGCCTGTGGTTCCAGCTACTTGGGAGGCGGAGGCAGGAGACTCGCTTGAGCCCAGGAGTTGGAGGTTGCTATGAGCTGTGATGCCATGGCACTCTACCCAGGGGGGGATAGCTTGAGGCTCCGTCTCAAAAAAAAAAAAAATTCACACTTTCTTGAACCTTTAGCTATAATTCACACAGTCTTAGTTGAATGTTGTGTAGATATCCCATAGGTAAGAAAGTGCTAGAAGATAGCCTGAAAGCAGGAACTCTCTATTTGAATTTTTTTTTTATTCTACATTTCCATATCCAGACTGTACTTTTTGTTGCCGTGATTCAGTCTATTAAATGGTGGAGGAAGGGACTTGATTCCATGTTTAAAGGTCCTTTGCTGACTTTCATAGTCCATAGTGCTAAAATTCAAAGTCCTTCATGATTTCTTGGTACTTGTCTACATTCTAGTTTCATCTTCTAACGTTGTGTCTGCCCTCACCATAAAGGCTACTTATAGTGCCCTGAAGATGACATCTTCCATTGTGGTTTTACACTGTTCTCTGTTGAAAATTCTTTACCTAGTCAATGACTGGCCCTTGAAGACCTTATTAAAATACCGCCTGTGAGCCTTGTCCAGATATCTCTTCCCTCTTGTCGGGACTGATCCCTACAGTCTGCACTTAACATTTGTCAGTTGGAAGTTAATAATTTGTTCCTAAGTCTGTCTCCACCAGGCTTTTGGGCTTCTTAAGGAAAGGGACCTTTGCAACTCTAGCACATACTATTATGTGGCACAGGTGCTCAAAAATTATTTACTGAACGTCTTTTTGAAATGGTCCCGGTCTTGAATATAGCTTTAAGGTAGACAAAATATGTTAGACTTCTTCATTCAATTCAGTCAGAAAACTTAGAAAAGATGAATGCACAAGATACTTTTAAATATCCAAGAAGGAAGTAAAAATTTTGTTGATGTTGCTGGTTAGGAAAGACACCCCAGATATGATGGAAAAAAACCAATCCATTTGATGACATGAGAATGAAAGGGACATTGCCAGTGAAGGTTGCTGCTTCATTGGTCGTAGGACTTTATGCAGTAATTTGAAGTGCCAGTAATTTGCCCAAAGTGACATAGGTAGAAAGAGACAGATCTGGGATTACAATCCAGGTCTTTTGACCATCTGTGTATTTCACCCTTGCCTGTAGTCTCCTAATCCTAAATCTTAATTGTTTTATAGTTTGGGATTATAAGAGACTTGGGTATGCATTGAAAAGGGAGGGGTCTGTTACATTAATAGAACACTGAGCTTGAAAGAATAAACTGATTATTAAGTTTAGTTTAAAAATTTTACCATTGAACTATTCAAGCTTGAAAACATAAGTAATTTAACTTGAGGCTGTTTAGGCTTACCTGTGTGTCACATCTCCTGACCTCATGCTTGTCTACTTTTTACTACTTCATGGTACTTTGGGGGAAAATGAAGAAGTTGCCAATTTTTCAGAGGAATAACAAATCTGCTTGCATTTTCTCCCATCTTGAATCCATAGCGGCTGCTGCTAGGGACTTAAAGCCCTTGAGTGGCTGAGAAACATGATGATTCATTTGGGGATATAGGAGAAACCTAACCTTCACCATTTCCCCCAGCCAGATAGTTTTAACTTCAGTGCTTGAGGCCCTCTCCAGATGCCTCCTAATGAGTGGCTTCTGATCACCATATGGAGCTCTTGTATACAGTTATGTTTTAATGGTAAAATGAGATTTTAATATAACGAGGTTATAGCTGGCTAATAGTGTGGCTAAAATTACATGTTTGGTTTGTCTGTATTTGAAAAGAGCCTGTTACTCCTGTGCAATAGATTTTTTGGGAAACTTATAAATGGCTGTGAAAAATCAGTTTGAAATGTGTACTTAGTGTTGTGGGCCTCATCAGTTTCAGCAGGCTTTTTATTTTACAAACAACTTGGTGATCTAAGAAATGAGAAAAAAACTAACTTAATGTTACTTATTTATTTCTTGTTACAGCTATGTGAGTTTATACTACAATCAAAGCATAAACGTAATGTTATATATTCACTTGTTTTCTTTTTTGTTATAGTTTTTATACCTTTAGATTATTATACCTTGTTACAGTGAGTTGAGTTACTTATTTCTTAATTACGGGACATCTAGGTTACTTCCCATTTTGAACATAACGCAGTTAGTATACAGTTGTTCATTTTGCTTCTTGCCTTTTAGGCTGAAGGGCCAGGAGGGGAATTACAAGGTCAGAGGGTATGATGACTTTGTTAATTTTGAGAAATATTGCCAGATTTACTTCTGAAAGATATTGATTTACATTGTCTTTAGCAGAGTTTGGTTGACCAGTTTTATCATACTTCTATGGGATTTTGTTTTTAAATGTTTGTTTTTTAAAAATATGGATAAGATGACTTGCTTATCTAATATCATAGTTCACAGTAGACAAGCAAATTTAGTTTTTTTTTGTTTTATTTTCCTGTTTGCATGAATTGTGCATCACATGCTCGTAAGTTTACTGGAATTTCCCTTCTTATTAATTAATATTTGTTAGCACTAACACCATAAATATATTACTCTTTTGAAAAATATTTCTCATCTATTTTATTTTCCTTATTGGAGGCTTTATAGTTTTTATATTATTAAAATCACTGACTTTAAAAAATAATTTTATAATTTTGTCTTTTGATTGTGAGATCTGAGAATGAATGTCACTCTACTATCTGATGCATACTTTTATTTTTTTAAACTTCCGAAATTCATTTTGGTATGAGTACATCTTTAGCCAGTTACACATGTGGTTGAAATTGAATGTCATTTATGGGGATTTTGTGTTATAGAAAACTACATTCTTGAGTTTTCATTTTTTTTCCTGAACTTGAATAGGAAAATAAACAAAATGATCTAGGGTTCTTTTTTTTAAATAAATGGATACTTTTAAAAAATTAATTATGGTAAATTTTAGACCAAAATTTTTAGGAAAGTAATATATTGGTTAATTGAAGTTTTTGTTCAAGATTAGTCAGAAGGCTTTTTCTAACTTGTGAATCACTTCTAAAATATATGAACATAGGCTTGGCGCCTGTGACTCAAGTGGCTAAGGCGCCAGCCACATACACCTAAGGTGGCGGGTTCAAATCCAGCCCGGGCCCACCAAACAGCAATCCTGGCTGCAACCAAAAAATAGCTGGGAGTTGTGGTGGGCACCTGTGGTACCAGCTACTTGGGAGGCTGAGGCAGGAGACTTGCTTGAGCCCAGGAGTTGGAGGTTGCTGTGAGCTGTGATGCCACAGCACTCTACCCATGGGGACAGCTTGAGGCTCTGTCTCAAAAAAAAAAAAAATGTAAACCTTGGTTATCTGCTTCCTTTGGGGTATGAGATAGTTTAGATAGATGAGACAGCCCAGGATAATAGTTAAGAGCGAGTGCTAAATTCTGTGCTGGTGCTTGGCATGGAAATTCTTACCTAAATCTTCATAGCAACCTGAGGAAGTAGGTTCTTTTAGTATCTTCGTCTTGTGCATGAGAAAATTGAGAGATATGAAGTGACCTGCCAAAGGTGATAATAGGTAGTAAGCATTAGAACTGGAACTCAGTCTGCTTGCTTTTAAAAAATGCTATTTCAAAAGTATTACTTCCTATACTGAGGATTTGGACTTCCATCTCTTAAACATTAGAAAGATACTAGTTTCTAATAAGGGAGTGATACAGTAGGTTGTCTCTTTTAGGGAAATGGCTGATGTGACAGCATGGAAATGTACTGAACTGTGTTTAGGATAGGAAGTGGTTGAAATAGGTCATGTGAGAAATGAAGCCTAAACTGTGAAATGAAAGTAGAGACCAGAAGGTATTTTGGAAAGATAGAGGACTCAATAACTGATTTACAAGAGAAAGGGGAAGGTGGAATGTTTACTTGGAGACACTATATTGGGTACTGATAGATGAATATGTGCTCACAGCACTTTGTTATCTCTTTCATAGCATTGACTGTGATGTATTGTCCAGTGACACGTCTACCTCCCGCCCTGGATTGTGTGCTTGTCAAGGACAGGGACTGAGTAGAAGTCATGACTGAATACTGAAGGAGGGCAAGAGACTCAACTGAGAAATACTAATACTACAAAATCAAAGAGTGGGCAGAGCGATATGAGCTCTAGTATGTGACAGCTGTCAGGGAGCATTGAGAAAGAGCCATCAGCAAGGCAGCAGAGGGAGGAAGTGTTAGCACTGAAGTGAGCATGTAAAATGCTACTTCAGGCTACCAACAGTTCTGGTTGGTGTGCCTGAACATGATAAGCTGATGGCTAGTGGTCCTATAGAGCAAAGTAGTCTTTCCTTTGTTACTGATTTCTTTTTTCTCCCCATTCCTTCTTCAGAGTATCCTGTGGCTTCTTTCCTCTTGGCATCTGACTGCTTGCTACCGCTGCTGATTCTGGGGTGTGGCTCAGTGTATTGAGATTAACCAATCAGAACTCTCCTTTCTTTTTACGTGAATTGATCAGTCAGAGTGTATGAGGTATAGTCTCTGAGTTTTTAGCTGTTCTCTGTTGAGATAATTGCTTTTGAATGTCCCAGAGTTACTTCTTTACTTTTAAAGACTTCTGGTTGGTTATATTGAAGTTTGGAGCTATTGGGAAGCCAGAGGATTCCTCACGTTTGGATCCAGGAGAGCTAAGGTTTTTCACCTGTTTACTTCCATCAGTAGCTTAGTTTGAATGCAGTTATAGCATCTGTGAGGACTGTTCGTCTTAAAGATCATTCCAAACAATTAAGAATCTCTGTTCTTCTTGGTTCTATAGGTATGTAAGGTGTAGGACTGCGGTTCTCAATCTATGTGTCGCCACCCCTTTGGACTGTATTAAAGGTTCAAGGCATTAGGAAGGTTGAGAACTACTGATGTTGGGGCTTGTTTTCAGTTTCCTTACTTGGTTCCTAATTTACTTTACATGTCTATTTTTCAAAGAGTTGCTTAGAAAATGAATTTGCTGTTTTTTTTTTCCCATTACTTTTTGCTTCAGGCCTCCTTTATCCTCTATTCTTTGTCATTTTCTCAATTTTCATTTTGCCAGTTTTTGTCCTTGGTAAGTACAGTGGGAAGGGGAAAAGAGAAAAGGCACTAGTAGTTATTCCTCTCTTCCTTTCTTTTTTCCTACTGGCCAGTTCAACCAGGTAATTATTTTTAATTTTTTTTTCTTTCCTTCCCTTTGTTTTGTTAATTTTTACTACCCTCCTCCCCTCCATTGCTCCAATTTGGCAGGGCTTCCTGCCCCATGTCTCCAGTTCTGTGTGTAGAAATGGGAGATGCAAGGTATGACTTTTTAGCTGAGGATTGCTGGACATTTCAGAGTTTTGGTCCTTCTGTCATCTCTTTTTTGGTGCGTGGTATTGAAAAGTCCAGGTGACACTCATATCTTGGCAGGTGTTTTCTGTTCCCCATCATTCAAAATTAAGTGCAAAAGTAAATCCTAGTTCTATTTTTTTTTCAATTGTGTGCCTACCTTGTAATTCTCCCTCTACACCAAAATATCAAAATCTTTAATGACTGAGCCCCTAGTGAATACACTAGGGACAATGAGACAAGGCAGACAATCAGAAGGTACTTTGAACTGTTGTTGTCATAATATTAATGGTGTTTGGTTGCAGCCTGAGTGCTTTAGGGAAATTTGAGAGCTTCCTCTGACCATTATTTCTTGGCAGCCAGTCAGATTAGAGTTGGGAGTTAAAATTTTTTCTGAAGACCATAGCTTGGAAAAGCAAGGATTCTTCATAGCAGCTAGTTAAGTGTATACACTATCCCTGGATGATATTTTAGCCAGAGTTGGTAGGCCAGTTTATAGGAAACATCTAGGTAGTATTTCTTTCTAAGGGGTGGAGAGGCAGGGATGGAAATCTTTTTTTTTTTTTTCCCTTTTATTTTTAAAGATTCTGTCAAGTATATTTTGCTTGTTTCAGGAATGATATGGACTTGTCAACCCTTATTTATTATTATTGGTGCCAGTTAGAGTTGGCCATTGTTGTGGCCTCTCTCATAGTCATGCTTTTACAGGACTTGAGAAATTGTATTCTGTAAATTCTAGTTGTGAGGCCAGATCTTCAATCTGGATTTTCCTTGTTCATTCATCCATCCATTCAAGAAATATCCTCTGAGCACTTGCTAGGAGTAGTTCAGAGAACAAAACAAATTTTCTGCTTTTGTGAAGCTTAGGTACTAATGACAAGATACAGAAACAAGTATAAGTAATATGTTAGCTATTATAGGACTGTGGAGAAAAATAAAGTGGAATAAGATGGAAATATCCTGTCAGGAGGATGCTCCTATTTTGTATAAAGTGGTTAGAAAAGTCCATAATAATAACTAGTATTTGAGCAAAGATCTTGAAGTGAATTTGACCTATGCTTATATTAGGAGAGAGAGAAGGAGAAATTGGATGAAGATAGAACCAGACTGCAGTGATCCTGTGATTGAAGCTTTCTTGGTCTGTTCTAGGAGTGGCAAGTAGGTCATTGGAGGCTTTGAGGGGAATGATTGGTGGAAGATGAGTCAGCAAGGGTTGGGTTGGGTTGAGGGGATGTCAGATAATATATGGCCTTATAACCCAGCAGGACTTTGGTTTTTACTCTACAAGAGAGAAGTCATTCAAGAGTTTGACTTATTATGTACTCATTTTTAAAATTAAAATTAAAACAAATTTTAATAGATTTAGTGGGTACAAGTTGGATTCTGTTACATGTATATATTATATTGTGGACTCTGGGATTTGAGTGTGCCCATCACTGGAGTAGTGTAGATTGTATCCTGTAGGTAATTTTTCATTCCTCACCCTGGTCCACGCTTCTTGTTTTAAATAGATTTGTCAGCTGCTTTGTAAAGATGGGAAGGGCATAAAGAGATCATTTAACAGGGTGTGGTAGTAATCCTGGTTGGGAGATTATGATGAATTTGGGTAGGGATTGGAAGAAGTACTCACTTCTATATATTTTAATATATTCTAAAGGGAGAGCCAATTGTTGATGATAGAGTGAATGTGGGCTATGGGTTTTGGCCTGAACAACTTGAAGAATGGAGGTGACATTTACTGATATGGCTAAGCCTGCAGAAGGGGTAAGTTTTTGGGGAAAATAGCGAGTTCAGTTTTGGGCATGCTACCAATTCAAGTGGAGATACTGTAAAGACAACTGAATATACATGAGCCTGCAGTCAAGGGCAGAGGTCTGGGTTGGAGATACAATAGAGTAGGTGGTTGAAGGAGTCCAGAGTCTTTGCCTTGGGATCCTGTAATGCTGACAGAAAGAAACAAGCAAAGAAAACTAAAAAGCACCCCATGAAGGAGGAGAATTAAAATAGAGTGGCATTCATGAAGCCAAAAGAAATGTTTTAAGAAGGAGTGAGTGATCAAATGCTATTAGTTAGAGGACTAAGAGGTGACTGTTAGATTTAGCAATAAAAATCATTGGTGACCTTAAGTTGTTTTTGGTTTCGTGGTAGAGGTGAAAACTTGATTGGAGTAGGTTTAGGAAAGATTTGGAGGAAAGGAATTGAAGACTACAGAGATAGTTCTTTTGAGGAGTTTGCTATAAAGTGAAGCTGGAAACAGGGTGTAGCTGGAGGGGATGTGGAGTCAAATAATTTTTCTTTTTTTTTTTTGCCGTTTTTGGCCAGGGCTGGGCTTGAACCCGCCACCTCTGGCATATGGGGCCGCTGCCCTACCCTTTTGAGCCACAGGCGCTGCCCAGAATTTTTCTTTTCTTCTTCTCCCCTTCCCTGCCTCCCCTCCCTCAGTCTGTCTGATGTGATTGTTTATTAGGAAGTACCTCTTTGAAAATGACAACAGTGACAACTGCAGCAAAAAAATAGCTGGGCATTGTGGCGGGCACCTGTAAGCTTCTTGGGAGACCAAAGCAGAGAATCGCTTAAGCCCAGTAGTTTGAGGTTGCTGTGAGCTGTGATGGCACAGCACTCTACCAAGGAGGACATAATAAGGCTTTGTCTCAAAAAAAAAAAAATTTAAAAGAATTTAAGTTGAAGTGCAAGTAACTTCAGGGAAATTTTGATGGCTATTTTTTTCCCATTCCTTTGTTTATTTCTTTTAACTTTTCCTGGTGGTGCTTTTACTGTAATTGCTTATGATTATTGAGTTGATATTTGAGATGAGTTCAGAAAGTATTCTGAAAGCACATAATACAGTTACAGCACTTTACGTGCTTCTTTCTGTGGTTCATTTATGTTTAAGTAGTAGTCGATATTTAGTGCTATAACATCATTGCAATTGCTTCTTAATCCTCTTCATTGGTCTTTCTCCAGATTTTCATCTCTTAGCCTCTGATCTCTGCTCCTGACATTTGGATTTCCAAAACACAGATCTGCTCTGGTTCTGTTATTGGTAAACAAGTCTTCTGTGGCTCCCTATTGTCTATAGAAGTTAGCTTGCCTCTTTACCCACCTCCTGCCACACCCCAATGTTTCTTACCATAGGACTACAGGATAAAGGTCATGTTCCTTACCAGTGTATAGAAAGTCCTCCATGAGCTGTCTCAGCCCTCATCTTCTGTCATGGTTACATGAAGATGAGAAGCTCTTTAGCTTCTCTGTACTTTTTTATACATACTGTTCTTTTTTTTCAAGAATGCCATTCATCCTCTTAGCCATTTAGTTAAATTAGTTTATCTTTTTAGGAGCACAATATAGCGGCCTCTTCTTCCAGGAAAGCTGTTAGACTTAATTTTCCTTATGCCTCTTCCTCCTCAGTATATTCTTCGTTACCTGTGTTCCTGTTAAAAACTGTGCAGTTGTTTTATTGTAGCATTTGCTGTATTTATTTTACTGTTTGTTTTCATGATGGATTTCCTGTGTCCCTAATTTATAGATACCCAATAAGTTTTTGTTGAATAAATGACTGAGTAAAGTAAATAATTATTTGATGTTGATGCAGTTTTGATTGACCCATTTGGTTGGGCATTTTTATCATTTAATTTGTATAGAATATGAAAATGAGCAATTCACATAGCATTCTTAAAGATGGAATCATAACCCATAATATGTGAGGAAATCAGAATGTTATTAAATAATTTGTTCTCATTAGCAGATAATGGGATTTGATGACTTTTATATATCCCAAATCTTTATTTTTGTGTGAATGTTTTTCTTCCTTTTTTTTTTTTTTTTTAATCTCCTTCTGTTTGGATTTTGTTTTTTTTTTTGCAATTTTTGGCCCGGGGGGCTGGGTTTGAACCCACCACTTCTAGTATATGGGATCGGCACCCTACTCCTTTGAGCCAAAGGCGCTGCCCAGATTTTGTCTTTAGTTACTGTTATCCTCCACCCTAAAATTCAGCATGTCTTAAAACTCACTGCCTACGCTTGATCCCCCTCTTAACTTCTTCATTAGTGTTTTCTCTATCATTATTCTTAGTTACTTAGGTTTCTTCACAGTGTCTTTAAGCCTTATTACTACCTCTGATCAGTTACTGAGTTCTGTTACAATTCAATAAACAATTTTTTTCTTCTTCCTGTGGTACTAGTGATGAGAAGCTGAATAAGAGAAGGTCCTAGTCCACAAATGATTAAGCTACAATGTGGTAAGTATGGCAATATGGTAAAGGCAGTTCCTCAGAGTTACAAACATCCAATATACATACAATTTGCACTTAGAAATTATAGGCAATAGGTACCTGTTCCAGCTTGCATACAAATTCAACTTAAGAAGAAACCTACAGGCTTGACGCCCATAGCATAGTGGTTATGGCATCAGCCACATGCACTGAGGCTGGTGGGTTTGAGCCTGGCCAGGGCCAGCTAAACAATGACACCGCAACAAGAAAATAGCTGAGCATTGTGCAGGTACCTGGAGTCCCAGCTACTTGGGACTATACATATACCACATTTTATCAGTCCACTCATATATGGATGGGTACTTGGGTTGTTTCCACATCTTTGTGGAAAGGCTGAGGTAAGGGAATTGCTTAAGCCCAAGAGTTTGAAGGTGCTGTGAGCTGTGACGTCACAGCATTCTACTGAGGGTGACATAGTGAGATTCTGTCTCAAAAAAAAAAAAAAAAATAAGAAAAAAAATCCTATAGAACCCATCTTGTTTGTAACCTGCCACTGCCTACAGTGGTGGAATATTTAAGGACATTATGAAAAAACTAAAATGCTTCCTCTCACCACTCAACCAGCACTCTGACCACAGATGTGTGGTGTCACACATCCAATAATTCTGACACCAGATCCTCCAGTAGACACCAAGTAAGTGTCTTACAATTTATTATTTACTTATTTGTAACAACAAAGCACCAACTTTTTTTTCTAATTTCAGAATATTGGGGGGGGTGTACACATGTTTGGTTACATGAATTGCTTTTGTACAGTTTGAGTCCAAGTTATAAGTGTGCCCATCACCTGGGGATAGTGTACATTGTACCCATTAGGTGTGAATATACCTCTCGCCTCCTACCAGCTCTCTCCTGCTTGCTTTCCTTTGAGTTTTTTTTTCTTTAATTTCAGAATTATCACAGTGGTACGCAAGTTGTGGTTACATGATTTGCTTTTGTACATTTTAAATCAAAGTTATAAGTGTGACCAGAATTTGTGCCTTGTACCAGGTGTGTGAATTTACCCAATCTCCCCCACCTACTTGATTTCTCTTGACTTTTACTTCCATATGTGTGCTTAACTGTTGATCAGCTAGTTCCAATTTCATATTGAATACATATGGTGTTTGTTTTTACATTTTTGCAGTTCTTCACTTAGAAGAATGGTATCCAGTTCCTTTCTGGTTGTTATAAAAGATAGTAGGTCACCATTTTTTTATGGCTGAGTAGTACTTCATAATATACATATACCACATTTTATCAATCCAGTCAAGTATGGATGGGTACTTGGGTTGTTTCCACATCTTTGCAATTGTGCTGCTGAGAATGTTCAAGTGCAAGTGTCTTTTTGATTAAAAAAAAAAAAAGTGAATTCCTTGGGTGAATACCTAGTAGTAGGATTGCTAGATCAAATGGTAGGTCTACAATTTAGTTCTTTGAGTGTCTCCATACAAGTTTCCATAGAGGTTGTAGTGGTGTACCACCCCACTAACAGTGTATAAGTATTCCTTTCTCTCTGCATCCTCACCATCCCTTATTATTTGGCCCTTTTTGATAAGAGCCATTCTCATTGGAGTTAGGTGATATCTCATTGTGGTTTTGATGTACATTTTCCTGATGATTAGAGATGTTGAACGTTTTTCTCATGTATTTATTGGCCATTTGACTTAGCTTCATTTGAAAAGTTTTTGTTTTATATCCTTTGCCCACTTTTTAATGGAGTTGTTTGATTTTTTTCTTACAATTTTAATCTGATACTGTGTACCTATAGATAGTATCAGATTCCACAGGATAAGAGATTGGGCCCACAAGACAACTTTTCACATCATTTGCAAGCTCCAGGTGTGACCTGTGCTTATGACTGATCACCTCTAAATCGTGGTTCCCATGACCCTCTTTTGGTTTAATTAATTTGCTAGAAAAGCTCACAGAACTCGAATACACTTCACTTATGTTTACTTGTTTATTTTATAGCATATTACAAAGGGTAAGGATGAACCACCAGATGGAAGTGATGATTATTAGGGCAGGGTATGTGGAAGAGGGTGTGGAGCTTTTTTACCCACTGGGATCAGGCAAATCCTCTAGTCACCTTTGCGCCTTCAGCAGTCCAGAAGCTTTCTAAACCTTATCCTTTTGCCCTGTTATGATAGCTTTATTATGTAAGCATGATTGATACATCACTGGCCTTTGGTGATCTACTAAACCTTCAGCCCTTCTCCCTTCCCCGGAGGTAGGGCTGAAATATTCCAATTGTTCTCTAATGGCTCATTTTTTTTTCCTGGTTATCAGTTCCCATCCTGAGGCTATCTAGGAGTCCCCAGCTACCAGTCATATTATTAGTATACAAAAATCACTCTCATTACTCTGGAAATTTCAAACATCTTAGGAGCTGTTTGTGGGGCGTAGAGACCAAATATATATCACTATACTATAGGCACTTTGAGAATAGAGAATATCTCTTTTATATATTCCTTAGTTTTTATTTTGAGTATCTTTTCAGGTCCTCATTACTATGTTTAGGTAATTATTTATTTTTTATTTTTATTTATTTATTTTTTCAGGAATGTTTAAATATTTAATAAAATATGAGATATGTTAACTTCATTTATCTAAGAATTTCTGCTCTGTATACTCAGATTAGGAGGCCTTGGGATGCCTGAGGCCTAACATTTTTATTTATTTATTTTTGAGACAGTCTTACTATGTCATCCTTGGTAGAGTGCCTTGGTGTCACAGCTCACAGCAACCTCAGATGCTTGGGCTTAAGCAATTCTCTTGCCTCAGCCTCCCCACTAGCTAGGACTACAGGTACCTGCTATAACATCTGGCTATTTTTTTTTTTTTTTGTAGTTTTTGGCTGGGGCTGGGTTTGAAACCCACCACCCCTGGCATATGGGGCTGGTGTCCTGCTCTTTTGAGCCACAGGTACCGCCCGGCTATTGTTTTTTGTTATAGTTGTCATTGTGGTTTAGCTGGCCCAGGCTGGATTTGAATCCGCCACCCTCCGTGTATTGGGTTGGCACTATAACTGCTGTGCTATGAGCACCGAGCCTAGTTTAGGTAATTTTAAGACCTCTTGGCTCAGCACCTGTGGCTCAAGCGGCTAAGGCGCCAGCCACATACACCTGAGCTGGCGGGTTCGAATCCAGCCCAGGCCTGCCAAACAACAACGGCTGCAACCAAAAAATAGCTGGGCATTGTGGCGGGTGCCTGTAGTCCCTGCTACTTGGGAGGCGGAGGCAGGAGAATCGCTTGAGCCCAGGAGTTGGAGGTTGCCATGAGCTGTGATGCCACAGCACTCTACCCAGGGGGACAGCTTGAGGCTCTGTCTCAAAAAAAAAAAAGACCTCTTAATAGCTTGTTGTGCTTTAACTTTTACCATCCCACTTTATCATGCGCCCTTTCATCAGAAAGTATTCAAAAAGTTGTCTTAAAAAGGAAAAAAAGGTGTATGTCTTTCTTCTTCCTGTTCACAAAATAAAATCCAAAACTAAACCTGGAATTCAAAGCCCTTGACTTTGAAAGACTTTCCTTTCTTGTCTTCTGCTACATGAACTTGTCACCCAGCAAAACTCTTCTACATTCTGTTCAAAACACATTCTTTTTTGCCTTGATTGTTGCTGTTGGGGGGAGCCTAACATAGTCTCACACAAACCCTTTTCCTCTCCTTCTAAGACAAAGACATAAAGGATAGGGCTGGGGGTGGGATGGGAGGTGCCCCCCATCCCCCCGCAGGAAATTCAGCCAAAAGACCCTAATCTGACAGGCAACCTATGGAATGTACCCCCTCTTCCAACCATATAAAAGTGGTCTGTGTCTAGACACCATCTTTGCTCTGCCTATGTAAGTCACCCTCCCTGTTCAATAAACCTGGCACGAACATCTCTGTAGGCCTTGTCTGTGGGTACCACTGTTTACACTTTTCAATTCCAGTCTTGCTGCTTCCTTTCCTATAATGTTTTACTTTTGTTTCCTCTACTTACTGAAACTGTCTTTATCCTTTGATATAGTTCATAATTGTTAAATCCAGCATGAACCTTTTATTTAGATGATCATGCCTTTGTTCTTGATAAACTCTCTTTGTTTGCCTTCCAAGGCATCACTCTCCTATTTCTATTTCATACCTGTTCTTTTTCAGCTGTTTTTATTGCCTCCTATCCATGTATTCACCTCATTTTCCCATCTTGGTTAATTATGCTGTGAGTCATTCAGTTACTCAAATGAATAAGCCTGGGAGTCATCTTGAGTTCTGTTCTCTCATCTCTCATTTTCCATTGGTTGTCAGTCAAGTCTTGCTGCTGGTTCTATTCCCTCTTCATTCCCTTTACTATTTCCTTGGGCTAGGTCTAATAAACTGAGAAAAATTGCTGCTTTGGAGTAAGTCTTTTGCCTTGTCCTGGATATTCTATATTAGTGGTCCCTACTCTTTTGGCACCAGGGACTAGTTTCATGGGAGACAGTTCTTCTATAGACCCATAGGGTGGAAGATGGTTTTGGGGTGATTCGAGCACATTACATTTCCGCCTTAGATCATCAGGCCATTAGATTCTCATAAGGAGTGCACAACCTAGATCCCTTGCTTGAGCAGTTGACAGTAGGGTTAAGGCTAATGCCACATTTATCTTGACGGGAGGCAGAGCTCAGTGGGTGATGTGAAGGATGAGGAGCAGCTGTTAATATAGATGAACCTGCTCTGGCTTTCCCATTGCTCACCTCCTGCTGTGTAGCCCTGTTCCTAACAGGTACTGTTCTGAAGCCTAGGGGTTGGAGATCCCAGTTCTATGTATTAATAACATGTATTCAGGAAGTGCCTATGAGTTATAGCCAGTAGGAATGCAATAGGCAGAATAGTTTGAGGTCACCCACACTAGAATAGCGCTTGAACCATGGATTAATCTTTCTGTATCCATTAAAGGTTGGTTTCCTAAACAGCTTTATTAGATGAAAATTGTTATGAAATAATTTCTGCTTTTTATAAGAAATTTACTTAAGGATTGCAAAGAAGACTTGTTAGGAATATAGGGAAAAAGTAAGATGTGTGGAACCAGGTAAGATACTTGCCAAAAGTGATCTTATAGGACATTTTCTTAATGAGATAGGGAAGAGATTAAAAGTTTGCAAATAACACTAGCACTTAATTGTTCACTCTTCGAAGATTTTGAGACTGGGAATAGATAGAAATTCAAGTTTTAGCATGGGAAATTGTAAGCTAATGTATTTGAGTAGTATTGTTAATAGATGGTATTTAACTGTCAGTTAATACCCAGGAGAGACTCCTGATATTATTGTTGCATGTTCCTGGAAAATAATGGTATAATGTGCTGATGCTTGAGCTGTGGTAACATAATCACTGTTACTTCTATAACATAAGCATTAGCCATTTAGCATTAAAGAATTATTTTCTAAACCTGAGTATGATTATAAAAGAACTCTTTTTTTTTTTTTTTGAGACAGAGCCTCAAGCTGTCCCCCTGGGTAGAGTGCTGTGGTACCACAGCTCACAGCAACCTCCCAACTCCTGGGCTCAAGTGAGTCTGCTGCCTCAGCCTCCCAAGTAGCTGGGCCCACAGGCACCTGCCACAACACCCGGCTATTTTTTTGGTTGCAGCTGTCATTGTTGTTTGGCGGGCCCGGGCTGGATTCGAATCCACCACCTTAGGTGTATGTGGCTGGCGCCTTAGCCACTTGAGCCACAGGCGCTGAGCTGAGAACTATTTAGTTTTTTGAAGTTTTCTTGGTTTGCTAATAGTAGAGCTTAATAAGATTTACTTTTTTTTTTTTTTTGGTGGCATCAAAAAAGCACACAGATTTGCAGTAGAAAGTGCTTTAAAACTAAAAGTCTCCTGTGATCAAATGATTTATCACATGCTTCACAATGATTGCAAAAGTATGAGGGATAGGTTTATTAGTTTCTGTTCTTGCTTTATTGTTCATCTTTATTTACTTTCTGATGAATTTGAGGGTTTATGAGGCTGGAACTAGATTCTCACCTGGACAGTACCTTGGAAAATCTCTGAGTATTCTGTATCATAGCATGAAGTTGAGAGTGGGATATGGATATCATTTTAGCTTGTATTATTTTGCTTAAAGGCTTTTTGTTAAGGCAGGTGGGCGAGAAAGAAAAAATGCTTCAGAGAATTTCCAAGGTGGCTGAGTGGCCTTTTTAGCCAAGAGAGTAGTGTGTGCCCTAGTAAGGAGTCCTGATAGAGCCCGATACGGTCATGCCTCCTTAGGTGGATTGGTGTGCTTGGAAGGCAGGGTTTATTGCATAGTGGTAAGAGGGAGCAACTGCAAAGGAATACCAAAGCCAGAGTTTGAAGATATTTGTGGTTATGATTATACTCATTCTGTGTGTCTATGGCCAGATTATGTGATTTTTCTAAATTTTAATTTGTTTAAATCTGCAAAGTGAGATGCGTTTTAGGCCTATTGTGAGATTTAATTAGGTAATGTAGGTACCTGGCTCAGAAGTGCTCAATAAATATCAGCAGCTATTAGTACTTTTTACAGACATTTGTACTTTGGAGAGCCACCAAGGATTTTAAATTAAAGAGTGACATACATGTATAGATTTACAATTTTTTTTTTTTTTTTTGAGACAGAGCCTCAATTGGTCACCCTTGGTAGAGTGCTGTGGCATCTTAGCTCACAGCATCTTCAAACTCTTGGGTTTAAGCAGTTCTCTTGCCTCAGCCTCCCATGTAGCTGGGACTATCAGCACCTGGCTATTTTTTAGAGATGGGGGGGGGGTCTTGCTCTTGGCTCAGGCTAGTCTTGAACTTGTGAGGTCAGGCAAGCAATCCGCCCGCTTTGGCCTCCTAAGTGCTGGGATTATAGGCATGAGCCATCGCACCTGGCCTAGATTTACAATTTTGAATATTAACTCTGAGAATTATAGAGAACGGATTGAAGATGAGGAAATTGAAAGCACGTAATTAAGAAGGGCTGTGCTAGCGTATTGGCTAGAGATGGTAAAATTCTAAATTAAGAAATGAGGACAGGGCGGGATGGTTTAAGAATTATTGAAAATTATAATATGCATTGCATTCAGTGAGTTAGGGAGATCTAAGGGGAACTATGAGAATTGACAGTAAGGATATATACAGAATGTTCAGTTGAGTAAGAAACCTGTGTTCTATTCTTATTAAGAGAGGGCCAAAGGAGGGCGGTTAGAGGCTCTGCTCATCATTGCCAAGGACTTATGACCAAAGTCGGCTGCCTGTGTTTCCCATGTGGGGCCAGAATGTTTGGACACCTCTAGGAGATGAGTGCAAAGCAGTGACTTTGGATAGCACACAGGGGATTCCAAGTGTCAGGAAGCTTTGAGTGCAGAAGAGACACAGCAAAGAACTATAAGTAGGCCTCAGCATATCAGATATGAAATAGAGCAAGAGGTAGTTTCCAGGGATTGAGAAAGACAACCAGAACTGACCATGTTATATTATGAATGTCTGGTTCCTGCCCTTTCTGATTGCTAAAAGAGAATCAGGCCCTATTGGATGGGGGCTCACTCATCCAAGTTTTAATTTTCCAGCTTGAGCCTGGGTGTGGTGGCTCACACCTGTAATCCTAGCATTCTGAGAGGTTGAGGTAGATGGATTACTTGAGCTCACAGGTTTGAGACCAGCCTGAGCAAGAGTGAGACCCCCATCTCTAAAAAATAGCAAGGTGTTGTGATGGGCACCTGTAGTCTCAGCTGCTCGGGAGGCTGAGGCAAGAGGATCACTTGAGCCAAATAGTTTGAGGTTGCTATAAGCTATGACACCACAGCACTCTGCCAAGGGTGACGTAGTGAGACTCTGTCTGAAACAAAAAAAAAAAATTCTGGCTCTGAAGTATTTTTTAAAAAGCATTTGGTATTTTGACGTTTGGTAGTGGTACATTTTGAAGTGTTACTATATAATTATTTTGGGTAAAGATGCATTTCTACTTTATAGTTTGTGGAGTATTTTGTATTTTTTATACATTCTCATTGAATAGTGCTCTGCATAGCAATTTTCAATTATAGCATTTGAGAAACCACCTTTGGTGGCACCTGTAGCTCAAGTGGCTAAGGTGCCAGTCATATACACCAGAGCTGCCAGGTTCAAATCCAGCCCGGGTCTGCCAAACAGTGACAACTACAACCAAAAAATAGCTGGGTATTGCAGCGGGCACTTGTAGTCCCGGCTACTTGGGAGGCTAAGGGAAGAAAATCGCTTAGTCCAGGAGTTTGAGGTTGCTGTGAGCTGTGATGCCACAGCACTCTACCCAGGGCTATTGCTTGAGGCTCTGTCTCAAAAACAAACAAACAAACAAATGAAAAAAACTATCTTTCACAGTAAAATGATTAGTGTTTAATTTGCTTTTTTTTTGAGACAGAGACTCAAGCTGTCCCTCTGGGTAAAGTGCTGTGGCATCACAGCTCACAGCAACCTCCAACTCCTGGGCTCCAGCGAGTCTCCTGCCTCAATCTCCTAAGTAGCTGGGACCGCAGGCACCTGCCACAATGCCTGGCTATTTTCTTTTTTTGGTTGCAGCCATCATTGTTATTTGGCAGACCCAGGCTGGATTTGAACCCGTCACTTTAGGTGTATGTGGCTGGTGCCTTAGCCACTAGCGCCGAGCCAGTTGTTCTTTTTTTTTTGGCTGAGGCTGGGTGGCTGGGTTTGAACTCACCACCTCCAGCGTATGGAGCTGGCGCCCTACTCCTTGAGCCACAGGTGCCACCAGTGTTTAATTTGTTTACTAAGTTGAATGCTCTTACCTTTCTTATAGAATTTTATTCAAAAGATTTTTTGATGATAGAGAACAGAGTTCTGTTTAGAATATATATCATGTGTGTTTTCTTTGCACTGAAGTGTTCCATACATTGTATTGCCCAGTTACTACCTATGGTATATGTTAAATATAATGTGTTTTGATTTTGAGGTGTAGTTGAGACTCAGACCTTAGCCTAAGATATGTAGTATCATTTTAATTTTTATTAATTGTATGTCATAAAATTTTAAGTATTGGTGTTATTGAAGTAAAGATGTTGGGATTGTATATAAGATAAAGGTATTTTCTGTTATCAGCAACCCCTAGATGTTATGTCTCTTTTGCTACTGAATTAGACTAAGACTCTACATATTGCTATGACCAAGGGCAAAAAAAGCAGCTTCTAGTAGAGCTGCAGTTATAACATTTTTCAGTGATTTTTATTTCAGAGTCTTACTATGTCACCCTCGGTAGAGTGCCATGGTGTCACAGCTCATAGCAGCCTCAAACTCTTGGGCTTAAGTGATTCTCTTGCTTTAGCCTCTCAAGTAGCTGGAACTTCAGGCTTCTGCTGCATGGCGCGGCTGTTTTATTTTGTTGTTATTGCAGTCGTCACTGTTGTTTGGCGGGTCTGGGCCAGGTTCGAACCCACAAGCCTCGGTGTATGTGGCTAGCGCTGTAACCACTGTGCTATGGGTGCCGAGCCTATGAAGTGCCTTTTTTATGTATTATGATAATCCTTAGGAATGAAAAAACTCCTACCAAACCTAAATATTTCATGTTCCTTGTCCTCAAGGAGCATCCAGTCTAGTGGAGAAAGTAGAACACAGTAAAAATAAAACAGTGTGATAATGGCTATACTCAGGGATACTTACCCATATCATGGGAGCGTGCATGAGAGCATATAATCCTAGCTGGTGTCATATGAAAATGCTAATAGAGATTTGTTGCTATATACGTATTACATGAGAAGAGGAAATGCAAAACTGAAAGGAAGCTATCATCTAGCAGGCTGGTACACATTAAGACAGAGTATATTTCAGGGAGCAGACTTATGGACATGCTACCTCATGGGAGATTGCAGATTGTAAGAAGGCTCTTATAGTCTTCTAGTTTTCACCTCTTTCCATGCTGTCTCTCTCTCTCTCTTTTTTTCTTTTTTGTTGAGACAGAATCTCATTCTGTCACCCAGGCTAGAGTGCCATGGCATCAACCTAGCTCACAGCAAACTCAAACTCCTGGGTTCAAGCAATCCTCCTGCTTCAGCCTCCCTAGTAGCTGGGACTACTACAGGCTCCTGCTGCAGTGCTTGGTTAATTTTTCTATTTTTAGTAGAGACAGGGTCTTGCTTTTGATCAGGCAGATCTCAAACTCCTGACCTTAAGGAATTCTTGCTGCTGGGCCTCCCAGAGTGGTATAATTACAAGCATGAACCACCATGCCCGGCTCATATTCTCTTTTTAGAGAATATGTTGTATATGTTTCTTGTCTCCCTAAAGGGTACACCACTCTGGGCAATGGAAAAGACAAGATGGAGTAAGTTGGAGGGAGATAAATATGAAATGCATTGAAAAGAATTAGAATAATTTAGCAGGAATAAGAGAAATCTGGGACTGTCTGTTTTGTTTTGTTTTGTTTTTTTGAGACAGTCTCAAGCGGTTACCCTAGGTAAAGTGCTGTGGCATCATAGCTCACAGAAACCTCAAACTCTTGGGCTTAAGCAATTCTTTTGCCTCAGCCTCCCAAGTAGCTGGGACTGCAGGTGCTGCTACAATACATGGCTATATTTATGTTGTTGCAGTTGTCATTGTTGTTTAGCTGGCCTGGGTTGGGCTTGAACCTGCCAGCCTGGGTGTATGGGGCTGGTGCCCCACTCACTGAGCTACGGGCACCGCTCTGGCACTATCTTTTTAAAAAGTTTTTTGCTAATAATTTCTTTTTCTTTTTTCTTTTTTGAGACAGAGTCTCATTATGTTACCATTAGTAGAGTGCTGTGGCATCACAGCTCACAGCAACCTCAAGCTCTTGGGCTTAAGCGATTCTCTTGCCTCAGCCTCCCAAGTAGCTGGGACTATAGGTGCCCCCCACAATGCCTGGCTATTTTTTGCTGCAGTTGTCATTGTTGCTTAGCTGGCCTGGGCTGGGTTCAAACCCGCCAGCCTCAGTGTATGTGGCTGGCATCATAACCACTGTGCTATGGTTGCTGAGCCTGTTTAGCAGGTCTAGGCTGGTCTTGAACCCACCTGCCTTGGTGTATGTGGCCGGCACCCTAACCACTGAGCTACGGGCGCTGAGTTGCTAATAATTTCATATTCAGAGAAATGTTATAAGACCAAGACTAGTACAAAGAATATCTGAATATTCTTTATCCAGATTCACTGATTAATAATTTGTCATTTGCTTGTTATTTGTTCTCCTGCATATATATACATATATATGAATATGTGAGGTTGGACAATTAAGTTTGTGAATTCATCCTAGAAAAAGTGCTACGTGCCTGATTGCTGATCATCACTACAGTTACCTTTGAAGTCCTCCCCTTGCCTGTCTGGTAACTGTACTGCTATGTAGTAATGAGGTATATAGTACTTTTTCTAGGGTAAGTTTACATACTTGATTGTTCAACTTCATATGTGGCCATTTGCCTTTTAAGTACGTACTTCAACATGTATTTGTTATGTATAGGGATTTTTTAAAAACTGTACAATTATGGACTTCACTAAGTTTAACATTGATAGAATGGTTTAATTTACTATTATGTATTTATATTTTAGTTCCTTTTTCAGTTGGCCCATCATCTTTATAGGATTTTTCCCTTCATAGTACTGCTTTCTAAAGAGCAAAGAATGAATCATGAGTAACTTTTGGTAGAAACTTTCTATTAAGAGTCTGAAGATCCTGGAGACTAAGTTGGATTCTTTTTTTGTTCCACATTTATCCTTCACCTAATCTTTCTCATCTCAGAAAATGACAGTACCGTTTGATTAATTGTTCAAGCTGGAAACCTGAGCATCAGCTGTGATTTCTCTCTTTCCCTTGCATTTAACCTGTGGTCAAGTCTTGTTTCTATCCATTTCAAACTGCCTAGTGCATTGTCGTTTCTCTGAATTGCTACCTAGTTTCCTGTCCAATTTCCCTGCTTCCAAATTTTCTTCCCTTCTGCTCCTACTCTATGCATAATAGCCAGAATGATCTTACAGCAATGTAAAAAAGATCATGTCATTCTCCTGCTTATATATTTAGTGGCTTTTCATTGTGCCAGAATGCTCTCTGGATAGCTTAGCATCTTAACCTTTAGTTCATAACTTGAATACATACTGAGAGGCAGTCTTGATGCCTACTCTGTTTCTCTGTAGCATTTGTTTTCCTTCAGGACACTTATGGTTTGTAATCATTTGCTTGTTTTTTTTTTTCTTTTTTTGTTATGTCCTACACTAGACTATACATGCAGAAAGCATAGGGGCCTATATGTTTTTGTCTATTTTTATATACCTAGCATATTGCTAAGATTATAGCAGGTGATTAATAATAAATACTTGAATACATGAATGAAAGGAAACTTTAGAGGTTATCTAATCCATTGTAAGAGTCTGCACTATCTCTGGCAAGTGATTATCTAGCCTATTTTGTAATGCTTTCAGAGACAGATTGCTTTTGTATGTGGTTACTTTGTTGAATAATTTTGAGAGTTTGAAAGACTCTTTATTTTGGGCTGCAAAGTGTGTTTCTGTTACCCATTTTGTATTTTTCTTGGTAGAGAAAGAGTCTCACTTTATTACCCTCTGTAGAGTGCAGTGGTGTCACACAGCTCACAGCAATCTCCAACTCCTGGGCTTGGACCATTCTCTTGCCTCAGCCTCCTGAGTAGCTGGGACTGCAGGTGCTGAACACAACACCCGGCTATTTTTTTGTGGCAGTTTGGTGGGGGCCACCCTCGGTATATGGGGCCATCGCCCTGCCTACTTAGCCATAGGTGCCGCCCCATTTTGTATTTTTTTTTTGAGACGGAGCCTTAAGCTGTTGCCCTGGGTAGAGTGCAGTGGCATCACAGCTCACAGCAACCTCCAACTCCTGGGCTCAAGCAATTCTCCTGCCTCTGCCTCCCAAGTAGCTGGGACTACAGGTGCCTACCACAATACCCAGCCATCGTTGTTTTGGTGGGCCGGTGCTGAATTTGAACCCGCCAGCTCAGGTGTATGTGGCTGGCACCTTAGCTGCTGAGCCACAGGCACCGAGCCCTTTTACCCATTAACCTTAGTTCTTCCTTGTCAGAACTAACCTATTCTGACCCTCCATATCCCAGCTTACACTATTTGATAGCAACTGCCATGTATTCTTTTGGTTTTGTTTGTAAATGCTTCAGCTTTTCATAATGTGACATGGTTTCTTCTTCTGTATTTATTTTGCCAGGCTAACTTTAAAATTGGTATGTTGAAGAATAAAGATGTTTATATTCAGCTTGGTGCCTGTGGCTCAAGTGGCTAAGGCTCCAGCCACATACACCTAAGGTGGCAGGTTCGAATCCAGCCCGGGCCCGCCAAAACAACAACGATGGCTGCAACCAAAAAATGGTCAGGCGTTGTGGTGGGCACCTTTGGTCCCAGATACTTGGGAGGCTGAGGCAGGAGACTCTCTTGAGCCCAGGAGTTGGAGGTTGCTGTGAGCTGTGATGCCACAGCACTCTATCGAGGGTGACAGCTTGAGGCGCTGTCTCAAAAAATAAATAAATAAAATAAAATAAGTCGATTCTTCTGAAA
The DNA here is from genome assembly GCA_963574575.1 of Galagoides demidoff. Classification (NCBI taxonomy): domain Eukaryota; kingdom Metazoa; phylum Chordata; class Mammalia; order Primates; family Galagidae; genus Galagoides; species Galagoides demidoff. Next base: position 23,128 of record CAUYQV010113608.1, read on the forward strand.
AAAAAAAAGATGTTTATATTTGTTGGTCCAGTAAACTGGAGTTAAATGACTTACCACATACTAATTTAGTGTAACACATTGTAGCTCTTAAAATAATAAATATAACTAGAATTGTGCAATAGTTATATATTTTAAAAGTAGAACATTGAATTGTTTCTACACAATTACTACAGGTGTGTATTGATGAAATTTAGAAGGGTACATAATTAATAAGAATAGTTGTGTTAGGATATTGGGATAATAGGAAGAAATTTTAAATTAAGAGCATTTTATATTTGGTAAGAAAAAATATATTCAGAACCTTAATGTCATTCCAACTAGAATTAAGTGAGGGTTCTGTAGTCTGCATTAAGACTATATTTCTTTTAAGGTAGTTTAAGATTGCCTGTTTTGTTTTTACCACACTGCTAGCCACACGTGGGTTCCTGTATTGACAGAGCAGATATATGTATTGGACAAGGGCAGATATTGAACATTTCCTTTTGTACAGTGTTCCATGGGTAGTATTAGAATAAGAGATCACTCGTGACTGCAGGCTAAATAGTGACTTGTTTACAATACTTTTGATGCATAAGAGGCTAAATCTTGTAGGTGGAGGAGCCAAGGAGAGGTGTGTGAACAGGGCCACAAGATGTGCAGTCCATTGCACTGGCCATCAGGTGGCAGTGTCTTCCTCAGGTCAGCTGGTTATCGAAGCAGCGCTAGGGGACAGGGGAGAATGAGAGTAGCAGTCCGCTGGGTGAACGGCAGCCATGTGCAAAGTTTCTGTATATGCAGAAAACTTTATAGGGTCTTTTATATTTTGAGGTGTGCTTATACAGATGAAAATTATTAGATGTTTATATTTTATGTCATAATGTTCAAGAAGACTTAACAAGAGCCACATTTCAGAAAGACCATTTTGTAGAGCACTAATTAGCCTTTATCAGTAGGTTGTCAACTTCTTCTAGTTTCTTGTAAGTTAATCTTAGACTCTGTAGAGAGTGGTGTCTGCAATGCCACATAGAGCAGCAGAGCTGGCTTGGGCTGGTTCATTCCAGCAAAGTCCTACCTGCTGTACTTGTCATAGCATTCCCTAATGCTTAATGGAGTACTCTATCTAGTGCTGGTTCTTAACCTGGAATGTCAGGAGCTGTTTGCTCAATTACTATTGGAAGGAGTCTTACATTTCATAATGTAGTGCTTTTTTGTGACCCTCAGTAGTAATACATTTTACATGTTGCATACACATATCCAGATGTATAACTGAAACTGTCATTGAGCACTTGACCTCACTGTATATGATGCCTTGTAATATTTTCTGTTCTGTTCTATTTTTATTGTAGCAAGGACGCTTACCCATTATTAAGTGGAAAAAGATTGCTTTAGGATGTACAAAATTAATTTTAAGAAAACAGAACATTTGTAAAGCTGCTGAAGATGTAACCATCTTATGTTTTCTTTATATGCAATATTTATTAAAACAGCAACAATTACATAAAATAATTACATTTTATAGTACTTAGTCTTTTAGGCCTGCTATAACAAAATACCTTATAATTGGTTTAGTGCCTGTAGCACAGTGATTATGGTACCAGCCTCATACACCGAGGCTGGCTGGTTTGAGCTCTGCATGGGCCAGCTAAACAACATGACAACTACAACAAAAAATAGCTAGGCATTGTGGTGGTCAGCTGTAGTCCCAGTTACTTGGGAGGCTGAGGCAAGAGAATTGCTTAAGCCCAAGAGTTTGAGGTTGCTGTGAGCTGTGATGCCACAGCACTCTACTGAGGGTGGCATAGTGAGACTTTGTCTCAAAAAAAAAATTAGAATTTATTTCTCACAGTTTTAGAGGCTGCAAACTTCACAGTGAAGACACTGGGAGATTTGGTGTCTGGTGAGAGCCTTCTTCCTCATAAATTGGGCCTTATAACCATGTCCTCACATGGGGGAAAGGGAAATAAGCTCTCTTGGGCCTCTTTTATAAGGGCACTAATTTCAGAGCCCTTATGCCCTAATCACCTCCAAAAGTCCCTACCTCTTAATACTGTTGTTTTGGGGATTAGGTTTTAACTTGTGAATTGGGTTGGAGAATTGGAGTGCATGAACATTCAGACTAAAGTATTATTCTTTTGGGTTTTAAAAAACATTGCAGGCAAGTTTCTTACTCTGTCTTTGAAGTTCCCTGAGTATGGTATGACCTGTCTTGTCTGTTTGGTCTGTAAAATAGGATCATTATCATACGCAAATGGAATCACTGACTTTACATGAGGAAACAGTCTGTATAATACTGTTCACTATTTTACAGTCTAATCTTTCTTCAGCTGGCTTGTTTATAGAACTTGTATTTTAATGATCAAGCTGACTGGCTTTCAGTTCAGTGTCTCTCCCTTTATTTAGGATTTCTTTCTTAACCTTGTTTTCAAAATTTCATTGTACTTCCAGTGTTCTTATGTCATCTTCCTGTTTAGAACATTACTTTTCATTTTCCTTTGTTGGTTTCTTAGCCACTTCTAGTTTCTTTTTCTTTTCTTTTCTTTTTTTTTTTTTGAGATAGAGTTTCATTGTGTCGCCCTCGGTAGAGTGCTGCGGTGTCATAGCTCACAGCAACTTCAAACTCTTGGGCTTAAGCGATTCTCTTGCCTCAGCCTCCCCAGTAGCTGGGCTATAGGTGCTTATTACCACAGTGCCTGGCTATATTTTTGGTATAGTTGTTATTGTTGTTTTAGCAGACCCTGGCCATGTTCAAACCTGCCAGCCCTGGTATATGTTAGTGCCCTAATTGCTGAGCTGTAGGCGCAAAGCCCACCTCTAATTTCTTGAGGTGGTGAGAAGTTTTTTCTTAGGCTTAACATACAAGAGACTTAATTTTTTTTTTAGAGACAGAGTCTCATTTTATTGCCCTCAGTAGAGTGCAGTGGTGTCATAGCACTACAGGCGCCCTCCACAATGCCTGGCTATTTTTTGTTACAGTTTGGCTGGGGTCGGTTTTGAACCCACCACCCTTGGTATATAGGGCTGGTTCCAAACCCACTGAGCCACAGGCACTGCCTGAGACTTAATTTTTTTTGTTTGTGGTATTTATCTAATTTTCTTTCTGTGTTTTTTTTTTTTTTGGCTTTAGCTATATGCATGAAGAGAGTTATTTTAAGCTATAGAGCTTGTCTGTGTTAGGATTCATTGTTCAGAAATGAAACATGATATAATTCATATGAAACATTATGATATTCTTGAAAGAACTGAAATTTGTATACATTTTTTTTTCCTGGATTAATATAAGGATACATACGATTTGTTTTTATTTTACTTTATTTATTTATTTTTTTTGAGATGGAGCCTCAAGCTATCCCCCTAGGTAGAGTGCCATGGCATCACAGCTCATAGCAACCTCCAACTCCTGGGCTCAAGGGAGTCTCCTGCCTCCGCCTCCCAAGTAACTAGGACCACAGGCGCCCGCCACAACACCCGGCCATTTTTTGGTTGCAGCCATCATTGTTGTTTGGCGGGCCCGGGCTGGGGATTCGAACCCGCCACCTTAGGTGTATGTGGCTGGTGCCTTAGCCCATTGAGCCACAGGCACCGAGCCACCCTCTTAAATTGTTAAAGTCACTTAGCAGCTCCAGGAAGAAGGCTTCCTAACTCGACCCCCTTCCCACCTTTTCCCTTCCTCTCTGGGAGTGCACGGACATGAATCAAGTTGGTCTTGGATTCATGGAAAAGTAAAATAGATCTGAAAAGGACTCTTTTTTTTTAAATTTTAGGCTCCTTTATTCCATGAATATTTTCAGAACATCAACTATAGGCAAAACATTGACATAATCATTGAAGATAACATTGGGACAAATCTATCAATTTTATGAGGAAACAAAAGCATTACCTACAAATCAATTATGAGATAAGTATACTCATTACCACCACTCTTAGTAAAGTTGAAGATCCTAGTTAATACAATTATGATAGCTTAAAAATCCCAATGGTTTATAAAAAAAAATACACATTTTATTACTTCTGAGTAATTTACCCTTTATAATAATATTTTTTTTCTAATTTTACTATCAGGGGTATCCAGACTAAGTAGAATGATTTTGAAATATTTCTATTTCTACTATCTATAAGACTTGGCATGATCTGCTTTCTTTTTAGAAATTATTTTTTACTTTTATTTATATATATTAGTCATTTTTTTTTAGACTTTGGTAAAAACATAACAAGGAAAAAAATTTGTTTGCTACTTGTATTTTGTCTTGTGTATTCTGTAACAAACAAGTAGTAAATGATTATGTACTCAAAAAAAATTGCACTGCTCTTGTTAAAGCTATATTGATAGGTACTTTCTATTTTGGTTGCTGCTATAATGCTACCTTTCTTTTTCTAATATTATTTTGTAATTCTTTTTTATGTAGGAATATAATTGATTTTGTATAGTTATTTTGAAGTTAGCTACATTGCTGAATTTTTCTATTGTTTCTGAAAAAGACTCCGAATGAATCCTGGTCTCTCTGCTTTATAGCAGTTTCCTCTCTGTGGTGTCCAACTTTTTTTTTTTTTTATCAAATCATAGCTGTGTACATTAATATAGTCATGCTGTTTTTATATACAATTTGAAATATTTTCATCCAACTGGTTAACATAGCCTTCAGGGCATTTTTTAGTTATTGTATTAAGACATTTATATTCTACATTTAGAAAGATTCACATGTACCCTTATACGATGAACCATAGATGTGATCCCACCAATTACCCGTGTCCGACTTTTTTTTTCTCTGCCACACGGTGGAAGAAGAGTTGTCTTGGGCTCTGCATTATATACAGAAACACTAAAGAAAGCCGATTAGCAAACAAACAAACAAAGGGTCCATGCATAATTTTCCTGATAAGCAAAATAGAAGTCCTCCCAAAATCAGCATTTGCCTGGAAGGCAGCAGGCTGCCAGTGAGGCACCCCTGGTAGACCTTAGGTCATTTTGGAACCTAGGGAAAGTGCCTTCTTAAATTTCACACCCTAGGTGGCTCTCTTGCTTCAGCCTAGTTCTGGTAATGGATTCCCATGCAATGTTTCGATGGGAAAGGCCAAAATGAATTTAAAAAGTAGGCCAGGTTGCAGAGTAGGGAGCCCTCCCCTGTAGGGCCCTCAGGCTTACTCTCTAATCATGGCTTCCTTCTGACCGGCTACTCATTTGGGAATTTTAAAATGTTACTACATTATACACAAAGTGATGGAAAACTTGCCAAATATCTCAAGTTGAGTTCTCAAGTTCTGAGTGATACTTTAGTGATGCCATCTTTTTTTAGCCTCCAACTGCCCGACAGGCTGGATATCTCACAAGCAACCAGACACATTTCTAGTTGAGCCTTCTTTTTGTTTCAGAAAGGTAACCACCCCAGAGCACTAGACCCCGTTTAGCTACAGCACTGAAGAAACCCTCTGGGATGCATCATACGGTTGGATAGGGCCAGCTACGGTTAAGGAGTTCATTCCTTCTTGCACAACACAGATGTGCATTTGAGAGTCCGTGCATTGACTGGTGACCAGGGCAGTGTTCTAGTCTAATCTGTCCCATAGGCTCTCCTGGTACCCGGGGTGTTGGGTGGCTATCCCCCGTAGGTTTTTCCAGTTGACAGCCATTACTTAAGGAGACTGGAGCTATTTTTATAGTGGTATATTATTCAGTGGTGTACTATGTACACTGCCTATAACATGGCGAGCCTGGATATACATTTATATGGATATAGGTATGCATAGAACAAAACTTTTTGGCATTTATGGTCATGTGTGTGAAGCACAATGCGTTTGCCTGTTGTAGTTGTGAATAGGCGTGAGCATAGGTAGGGCTCTGCACTCATCGTATCCACTCCATCCCCACTCTCCATATTCACCTTGTTTAGACATCAAAACAATGCGTCTGGTGCACAGGCACTGAATTTAATTTGGACAGCTCCGGAAGCTTTGGGATCACTTAGAGGATGGAATAACAAAAAGCTGAGATGATAAAAGAAGAGGCAACCAGCGGAAACAATTTGTTGTTTGTGCGGAGAATGAAGTACATTTTGCTAAAAACCTACACTTAGCACCATTATCTTGTTAGGGATGCAGGAGTCTCTATTCCCACACCAGGTTTGATTGTGTTGACAACACACCTGTGGCTTACAATCAATGACCCAGCTCTCCAGCGGTGAAGGTTTTCTTTTCAGACAACATACGGAGTTTTAAAAAATCTAAACACAGCCAGAGGAAGAGTTTAATGGGAGAAGAGGCATGAATTTAGTATAAGCATCAGCCTGGCCTAAAGGGTGGAGTGAGGCAGCCTAGTGGCCGGGAGATTATTTTTTCCCCAAATATATGTGGTTTTTTCCCTCAAAATTTGACCCTTAATAGATACTACTTCTAGAGTGAACTGACAGTTTCGTGATGGTCCACACTGAATGCGAGGCCCTGTGACACAGCCCTCGGGGACCCTGTGTTGCGTGCTGCTGTTCTGAGGAGGAGGCTTTTGCAAGCCCACAGTGCCCACAGACCAGCAGTGTTTCAGCTGCGTGTTGTTAATAACACTGTGCCTGAGAAATACAGACACGGCTACATACACCACACGTCACCTTCTTCAGGGGAACAACTCGGCTGTATTTTTGATATTGCATAGTTCTCCTGTTATAAACGTGCCAACCATAAGATTTTGCTTCTCTGCTCCACAAGACTCTCCCTGTCCACTGGAAAAGTGGGTGGGTCTCCTCTTTGGATCTTTGGAGTTGACATCAGCCATGACACATAGAGATTAGACCTCTTTTTTTTTTTTTTTGTTTAGGAAAGCAAACCACATTAGATTTCATCTTGTGAATAATGTCCTCAGTCAATGAGGCACACAGTGCCCATAGTACCCTCCTTCTTGGCTTTTGCAGACTAAATGATGATAACAGCTTAGTCATTTTTCACCTTAAACCTTCTCCCCTCTCTCCCCAGATAGCGACAGCCATTTGCAATATGGAGCCAATCCTATGGGATCAATGAGGCCCATTTGGTTACATCACATTTTCCATCCTGTTTATCCTTTAGAAACATGTAGAGTTTCCTGAATAGAGCCCAGAGAGAGGGGATACACTTTCTCTTATCAGTTTTTATTTATCTACTGAGTATATCAAGGATTAAGACTTGTTTCCTTCTTTACATTATAGACTGAAAATCGTTGTACTCTTTGCTTTAAATGCTTTGTTTTAAACCTCAGAAGCTCCTCATATACATTCCATGTTCAGCTCATTGTTTATCCTCAGGAGTATTTGGAGTGCACTAGTTACTGATGATGTGTTTACCTAAATTTAATAGGTATATACACACATATGCACCTAAATAAAGCATTATTGATAAAAGGGACAAGACACAGTGGAGGGATCTAGAATGTAAACAGAGCTAACTTTGGAATGGCCAATATTAGACTTTTGAAACCAAGGAAACTAAATGATTTGCCTATAGTGTTAGCAAATAAACATCCCCCCCCCCAAAAAAAAACAAACAAGAAAATTAAACAAAACTAAAAAATAGACAATACTGTCACATTAGCATTTAGTGGGACTTAATAAATTGTCTTGATCGAGCCTTCTAAGACTCCCCAGGACCCAGGAGTCTGAGTCAGATCCACTCCTTTCAAAGGCCTAGAAAGATTAATACACAAAATGTCTTATTACCTAAAATACTAGTTTCACAAAGCATCTTGGGAGGTTTGCCTGAGAGAGAAGGAAAGTTGAAAAGCAGACGCAAATATGTTATACTCTTTTTTTCTCTTTCCAGTGTTGATTTATCAGCCACCTGGGACAGTGACATTGTCTCAATGTCGTGACCAACCCTGGAATTAACAAGCTGATTTGAGGCTGAAGGTTGCTGAGGGAGTGCCGGGGGGCTTTGTCGGTCTTCTTGATTCCTTTTGTGGGATATGGCTGCCTTTCGACAGAAGAGTGTGTGAGGACCCTCATTAAAAATAAATCTGGAGTATTAGCTCTATGTAGTCCTGAGTTCTACACAGACAAAAATTGTGTGTCAGTGACTAGGATTGTGAGCCTGTTTACTATAAGAGAAATTCAGATATCAAAGCTGATCCAGAAAAAAGACTGAGCAGGCATGGAACTTAAGTGAAACTACAGCACACATGAAAGTGATGTCCAAGGTTAGAAGAATTAGCAAATCTGCTCTGTAGTATTTTATTATTAATATAGGGAAATAATGAACTGCTAGTACTGGTTTAGCACTTTTGAGACACTTACTAATAATATCCTATAATGAATCTTTATCATTCATTATGAAATTTCAAATAACTTCAGAAACAAGATCGGAGGAACAAGTCTTGGCACGCCGTGAGGTGTTTAACACAATAGTATTGTATCTCAGTGGACCGACCACAGGAGTCTTGAATCTTCATTTGGCATTCTCTTCCAGATTCAGAATGTGATGGTGAGAAATATGTCCAGGCAAGTCTTGTCTCAGAGCTTTAAATGGAATTGTAGTGGTCAGCAATCTACTAACCCAGCCTGTCCAGAATATTACAATGCAGTGCAAAGGACCCAGTGGCTAAAGCCAACATCCTTATGAGGAGATTCAGATATCCTGGGGGTTATCTTAAATGTTTCTGGGGCTACCAGGTCAGATCCTAACCCAACCTAGAAAAAAATGTTACAATATCAGGGTGGCTGGTGGGGTGCTGTCAGGGAGACAAATGATAAAGGCCAGAGGGACTATAGAATTTTAGAGAAAAGTCTTCTAGTTCTGTAGAGGAAATTAGTGTGCAAATAGCACTGTCTCAGTTTAGAAGGCCTAGATTTGGGAGGCCACTAGGCTTCTGTCTGTGACTTTGGAAAAATCTTTCTCCCTCTTAGAATTCCTTTCCTACATCTATAGGATGGTGGCTTGGACTAAACCTGTTAACCGTCCTAAGGTGCTATATGTAGAATTTCTATGGATTATAAGCCACATCTGATGCTTTTTCCTAGATGTATCTTTTACTTAGAACATTTGGATTCTCAATTGGAGGGGCACTCTGTGCAGTGGCATGCCATACAATCTCCAATTACGAGTGCAGAAAATGGCACTCTGGTGGTAAATCATGGGTAAATGAAACCATCCCGATTCATTAGCAGTGTTGAACTACCCAGTAAGGAGGCACATTCCTTAAAATTCCATTGGAGAAGGAGGGAGGGATTGGTTCATTTTGTCTTCAGGAATTTTTATTGCCCAGTCAAGAATAAATAAGATAGACTTGCATTTCTCAAAAATAATAGTATGTTTCTGTGTGTGTGTGTGCACGCACAAATTTGCACTGACAACCTTCTTACAAAAGAGAAAACTTCACTGTAAAATATTTTTACTCCCTTAACCCTCCTGGAAGGGTTCTTATCTCATCTTTTCTACCACTTATTTATTCATTCATTGACTTTTTCAGCAACCATTTAGTACATATCTTCTGGGGCTAACATTCCAGGCACTTTACATACATCATCTCAATTAATTGTATCTCCTGCTGTCCCCTCCGGCACTTAGCGCATACTTGAGATAGACACATGCTTGGTTACTACTTATTGGAGTAAGTAAATGAGGAGGTAATAACGAAATAACATTCAAAGGTGCAAATATGTAAAAGTTGAGGAAGGGAAGGGACAAGGTGCATGGCCAACATAAAATTAATGGAAAGCCATCAAAACCGTGCCTCGTGCATTCAGATGGCCAGATTCGGCCTTCCCATGGCAATTATAGCTGACTTTAGCCTACCTCCTGCTGTTTCTCTCTGCAGGTGCATTAATAAAAGATAATCTCTGTCTTTAGGCATAAAACCCTTTTGAGAAAAGAGCTGACTATTCTCATTGCAAAGCTCTTTGAGTGAGCAATTTCACTTAAGGAAATTTTATAAACAAGTGCTTAACTTTAGCTTTTTTTCCTTTCTCTAATTGGTCTAAATGTGAAATTAAATTAGCTGCTGATGAATAGTTCCTGTGCTGTTACGATTATGATTTTTCCAGAAGAGAGGAACCAGCATACATTACTATCCTGAGCACTTTTCATTCAAAACTTTAATGGATCACTTAGAAACATCTCCAGTTTGTCTTTCCTTAATGGTGACAAGTAAATGCACATCAGCTTGTGATCAGAGGAGTTTATTTATGAGGCTTCTATAGGTTAACATTCTCTTAAGTCATTTTGCTCCTGAATCTCCAAGAATGACCATGAGCTGTCACACTGTTATTTTTTTTCACTATTGATAAGCCCCTGAAAAAGCCAGAACACTGGGGATTTAACTGCAGGTGCGTAGATTTTGTTGTCTTTCATGAGGACCATACTCAAGCATTTCCTTCTCTTTAAATAATAAGGAAAACAGAATCTTTGCCATTCCAGGTAGAATTCATGCATTTTCTTGTAGAAGCTGCAAAAACCGAACAAAGCAGAACATAATAAAACAAAGCACAGTCCATACAGCCATTTCTTACTTTCCTGGTTGTCCATCTGGGATTTTACAAAACTTGATCCCAAGAACTCTAGCATCTGGATTTTGACCTAGACTGTTCTGTGAGGCAGGTTTATAGATACTATAATAATTGTTAAAAAAAAAAAATAGACAGGTTAACTAGGGACTCCAGTTGAATTTAGGAGAATAGATCTAAGCTATTTGTACTTTTTTAGGAAGGTGGATGTCTTTACTTATTTTCCTAATTATCCCAATGGAAAGAATTAAATAAATTTGTTTAGACACTGAGAACACCATAAAACAGGCATCTAACTCATAGAAACTATATGAAAAAAACTCCAGAATTTCACTTTGAGGAGATTCATAAAAATGACTTAATGCCATGACTTAAGCATAAAATTTAATCCAGCAAGCCTTTATTAAGCACTCACTATATACATGCAGAAACTGTAAGTAACGTAAGGTGAGTGCGTACAATGGACTCTACACTTAAGGAAGTTGTAAGATTATTTGTGAGTCAACATATGTAACTATGAAATATATATTCTATTTTAATATGACCATGTTACAGGATGATCATTCACTAAATAGGCTTTCATTCTTCAAAGAAAATAGTACTGAATTTCCTTTTCTATCACCAGAGATTTATGTACATGCTCTTCTTATAGGAAAGTTAATGTATAGACCTGTTTATTTGGGATAAGAAAAATGAATAAAATTGCTTAGAGCATCTTGTATTTCATTACTGTTGCCATCAATTGTTACATAGGAAACCTTCTCTCTTAGGTGCCAAGCAGAATGTGATGTTTCTTTTAGATATTTCTTATTCGAAATCTCATTTATCTTTATTCTTGCCTTCTCTGTCTCAATTTCTGAGGATCACTTGCAATACAGTTCCTGACCTTGCTCCAAAAGCACAGGTTTTGTTTTTTTTTTTCTCTATAACGTGTAGAATAAATGCCCATTGCTTAGTGAGAACTCAAAGTACAATTGAGAGCGTTGAAGCGTTGGCATCTAAAAAATCTGGTTTGAAATCCTGGCTTCATTGCTTACTAGCTTTGTGGTCTTAGGATGGTTACTTAATCTGGGGACTTATGCCCAGCGAAATTACTTCACTTGCAGAAAACACTTATGACAAAGTATTCAATTTGTTCCGTTGCTCAACACGCTCATCTCCGCTGCCATGCTTGTTATGACTGTTTTAGGCTGTAATTATTCTTAACAGTAATGGCCCTTTAATTCATTTTCCTAGCTGCAAAGAGTTTATTTAATATTTGTGCTCTACTTAATAGCAAAAGGTCTTTCTAATAATTTTTATTTATTTTCTTCCTTTACTTGCCGTGTAGGGAATGAGCACTTAAGCAAAAGTCGAGAGTTAGTTTTTAGCCCCAGTTAGTTACTAGGTCCCTGGATAACTTTGGGCATATAGAAAGGTCTGAAGCAACCAATAAGTCTGCTAATTTGCCTCTGAATTTCTATCTGGTGTTTCTGGACTTGAAACCTTCTTGAGGTCCTTGCATGTTGAGATTACACAATGTCTTTGTCTTTGTCTCTTTTCTCTGCTGTAACAAAGTATCTGAGACCGAGGAAGGACCTGAGACTGGATAATTTATAAGTAGAAATTTGTATCTCCTGGTTCTTGGGGCTGGGATGTCCAAGACCAAGGTACTGGCATGTTTGGTGTCTGGTGAAGGCCCAGTTTCTTTGATTCCAAGCTGGTGCTCTTTGTTCCATCCTCTGGAGGGGAGAAATGCCATCCCCCCCCCAAAAAAAAATGGCAGACAGCTAAGGGCAAAAGGGGCTAGGCTCGTTCCCTCCAGCCCTTTTATAAGGCACTAATCTATTCATGAGAGAAAGGAGCCTTTCAGACTTAATCACTTCCCAAAAGGGCTTCCCTTAGTCACAATAGAGAATACATCTCAACATAACTTTTGAAGGAGGCTCGTTCAAATCATGGCAATCCGCTTTGAATAAAGTTTTTTACTCTTTGAGATACATGAGGCATTGGGCAAAACCATTCGGTCAATTAGCAAGAGACTATATTAGTAAGTTACATGTTTAGTGATTCTTAATGCATCCTCTCGCCAGTCGAAGCAACTGGCCTCTTTGTAGCTTATGCTACTCAAGCATAGAAGCAATTGAAAGAGAAAAAAATACCAAGTCATCAGAACTCCCTAAAAAGATAATTTCTTCCACATTTTTCAGTTTGTAACCATCGAGGGTTATTCCAGTTGGGGAATTTGATTCAGTGAAAGAACATAGAACACCCGGGAGTTTTACATCTGTCTCTTTGACCTGAGGGTGAATTTGGCAACTGTGCAGACTCCTGAGGTCCTTGGGCCTCAGTTTCCTTCCCTGTAAAATGAGGATGTTGAGGACCACAAAACAGAAACAACTTAAAAGATCCCTCCCAGATCTAAGATTGTGTGAGTGTATGACGTATCTAGCTTCTTGCACCTGGTGTGTGGAATGGTTCTAACCTGTTCTTTTTCACCTGGTCTTCTGGTGCTGGCCATTGTGGTATACAGACTCTGCAGCAGTTCCTTGAGCATGTTTTAGTTTGGAGGAAGAAATCTCAGTGCTCACCAGACTTGTGGGGGGGTATTCTAAAACTATATACCTGCCACGAGGGAACATCTTCAGATCGATTAAAAAAAAAAAAAGTCACAAAGAACAACTTGGCATTGTAACCTTTCCCAGCAGCTCAAACACAAGGTATTAATTAGACAAGGAGCAGGGGGGCACTAATTATTCCTTAAGTGGACTAATTAGTGTTGCTGAATTTATAAGTTAAAGGGCTTCATTAAGGAAAAAACATCAAATCATGTTTGAACTGTAGTGATATCACTGTTAAAGTATAAATTGATTTGTAAAGGTTGTACTTTGATCCCACTGAAAATGAGACATTTCTGTTTTACACCATCTGGATTTACTTACGTGGCAGGTGACGCCTGAAGCTGGTATAGCATTGTAGAAAGAACGGACAATTTGTCAGGGTCTGAGGGTAGAGTCTTGCTATGCTGAAATAAAACCTCACCTGATGATGTACTATTTCTAAGGGCAAAGTCTTTGGCTAGCAGGCTCTTATATATAGTTTTTCACTTAGCAAAGGGTGGAAATTCATCATTAAGGTAGTTCAAATTGCAGGGCAGGAACCACTCTGAGGAATCTAACCAGGCTGGGCCTGGCCCCCCTGTGTCTATTTTATTTACTCAATACATTTATACCCTAGTCTTACCCTTCACGCAGTTAGAGGACTGAGTTCATTTTCTGTGTCCCACCACTGGGGAGCTTCAAACCTGGAGAGAGAGGTCGATGTCCCAACAAGATGAGTCAGTTTGCAAATCCTCACCTTCTGGGCTGCTGGCTGCAAGGTCTGTGTTCATGGAGCACCTGTCTGGTTTCTTCTCTCTTTTCAGCCCTAGCCAGCTCATTCTTTGTGCTTGTTGCTGATTATTGATATTATTCTCACATTAGAAGGCAATAGTTTAGGACATTTCCAGACAAAATGTTAAAATTTGCCAGAATTACATCTTGGAAATTTTTAAGAAGAGTTTGGGATGGAGTTGAGAAATACAATATTAGTTGAAAGTTTCAGAATAAAGCTGTCTTCCTGGTCTACCTTGTGGGATCAACTCTTAGGAGAAATAAATAATTCTGTCTCTTGGGTCTTTCTGAAGCCACATGTCTTTGCATGAGGCTCTGGGAGTGACTCCTTAATTAGCTAAAAACGTTGAAGCTGCTTACTGCCTGCAGACAGGCTTTCATCTGACACCCAGTGAGTGGCATTCTGTGCTAAGGATATTATTTTTCAGATGTATTCATAGTCAGTGGTGCAAAGATGGATAGGATATATTTCTTGCTGACTTAGGCCACACAGTCGGTAGATGCAACAGACAAATAAACAATGATCTATGTGCTATAATAAAATTACTTATAACATACCAAGGAACTCAGAATAGAGCAGTGCCTTTCAAACTCCTTTTAACTGTGACTCATATACAATTGAAACAGAAGCTTTATAAAGCCCTGCTTGCACGCAATGACTGCTATTTTCTGTTCTAGTCTGTTGCTTTTTTCCTTAATTTTTAAAATTCATGCTATTAATCAAACATTGATTTAATGGCCCTGTAATAGATCACAATATACAGTTTGAAAGATCTGGGACTAGAGCATGTTGGAGTTTTGAATACTTCAGGGAAAAGGGCTAGGGAGGGTTCAGTTAAAAAAAAGAAAAGTAAATCTCTTCTTAAAGTAGTAAATTTAAGATATAAATGATTTATATTATAGAAAAGAGAGAAAAGCTTATTGGCTTTGCAGGGTGAGGCTGAAGTGGTAGGTCTGGCCAAAATATTAAAAGAAGCGTTTTCTAAACCACATATTGCGAATTTGAATTTGATCTTATAGATGACGGAGCGCCCTTAAAATGCCTTTAGCAAGAAAACACCACAGTCATGTGTCTACTGTTTAGAGAACATTCTGGTAAAACTTACAGGACAGATTTTACTGAGATAAAACTGGAGTTAGACAGCTTGAGGACTATTTCAAGTATTTTTTGGAAGTAAACCAATACTGTGATGCTGGAATGCTAACAGTGACAAATTAGAAAGATATTTGGGAGACTTCTAACAATGACCAATTTGACCTGGGAGATGAAAGATTAAGAAATGGAGTACGATATCAGTGTTTATCTCTGGATCTGTGGATAGACTTTGATGTCTTTAATGCAAACGGAGGACCCAGGAGACAGAGTAAATTGGTAGGAAGATACTAGACTCAATTTTTATATAACTTGTACCTGTAATATTTAGGGACCTATAGGCAGCAAGGTCCAAGGTGAAATCAGGAACTTTGATGTCCAAAATTTTATTCTTCACTCTCGTAATGTTGGCCACTTATTTTATTCAAATAATATTCTTTCTTTCTTCTTCTTCTTCTTCTTTTTTTTTTGAGACAGAGTCTCACTATGTCACCCTAGGTAAAATGCTGTGGCATCACAGCTCACAGCAACCTCAAACTCTTGGGTTCAAGTGACTCTCTTGCCTCAGCCTCCCAAGTAGCGGGACTACAGGCGCCCCACTACAATGCCTGGCTATTTTTAGAGATGGGGGTCTCCCTTTTGCTCAGACTGATCTTGAACTTGTGATCAAGCAATCCACCCATCTCAACCTCCCATAGTGCTGGGATTACAGGCGTGAGCCACCGCACCCTGCGTTCAAATAATATTCTAATGTTCAGAAAAAAAAAAAAAAACCTGCACAAATAAAATTTAGATTATTTTCTAATATATTTCATAATACATATAATAGTATACATTATATTATATATTATAATAATATATTTATCTTATTATATAATAAACATAAAATATAATGCATAATATTTCATAATGGGATTTCCAGAATATGCACCTATCATACCTTATTTTAAAAATTCTCTAATTTTGCACCTTCATTCCCAGGTTTTTGCTCTCACACATGAAGCTGTGATGAGCATATTCCAGCCAGATGCCTTTTACACCTGATTCTTTTGTTAGGATAGATTCTTAAAGATTAGATTCTTAAGTTGGGAGGAAAAATGTGCTAAAGGCTCCTGCTGTTTGTCAGTGAATGATTCTCCAGAAATGTTGTGACAGTGTTTACCACTTACTCCAACCTTATAGGACTGCCCATCTTATTATGCCTCAGCCAGTAACAGGTAGCCCCTGAAACAGTCCAGTGAGAAATGTGTTTCATCACGTCTTCTACCAGTAGAGGGGTTCGAGTTTTTTATTAATTATTTTTTCAAATATTTGTTAGACAAGTATACTTCTGTGAATTATCTATTATTATTATCGGCAAATGATCTATTTGCCGATGTTTTTCCATTTGTATCTAACTGTTCATTACGTTGAATTTTATATATGCTTATTGTATAGGACATAGCATTTATTTCTGACCATTCAGGGTATCACTTTGCTCTATAAAAGGTCATACATTTTCCACTTTTTTTAGGTAGCCTTTTATTGTCATTTATATCATTTTTTAAAATTCTGAGTTTTTATTTTTATGAGGTAAAAATCTGTTTATTTGATTTCTTCTGATAATTTTATACTTAGAAATTATATTTTAATTCATATGTTATTTCCCTAAAATCACCTTCCCTTGCTTTCCGGTTTCTTCCTGTTTCGTACAGCAGATGTAGTTGTTGATGTGCTAGCTCTTCCTCCTGGAGCTCTTCCTGGGGTCTACATAACATCTCAAAGCCCCTCGCGCAGTCTTCCCCAACTCTGCTCCACTGTGAATCAGTCTCCTGCCTTTTATACATTGACCACAGAAATTTCCATCCCAGTGAATTTTTCCCTTGGTTTTTCTTCAGCTGGACGGCATCCGCTCATTCATGTGTAATATCGAAGCGATTCATGTCTCTTTGTTTTTTTTTTTTTGAGACGGAGCCTCAAGCTATCCCCCTGGGTAGAGTGCCATGGCATCACAGCTCACAGCAACCTCCAACTCCTGGACTCAAGTGAGTCTCCTGCCTCAGCCTCCCAAGTAGCTGGGACCACAGGCGCCCATCACAGCACCCGGCCACTTTTTGGTTGCAGCCATCATTATTCTTTGGCGGCCCGGGCTGGGGATTCGAACCACCACCTTAGGTGTATGTGGCTGGCGCCTAGCCGCTTGAGCCACAGGCGCCTAGCCGATTCCTGTCTCTTTGAACTTCCTACAGGGATTATTTGTCTGAGTACTAAAAATATCCTAATCACTTATTTTGTTGCTTAAAAAATTTGTTTACATGATTGTTTTGAATTTCAAAATATTAAGGGGGTACAAATGTTTTTGATTACATGAGTTACCTCATAAAGCTTGAGCCAAGACTGTAAGTGTGCCCATCACACAGATAGCATTCATCGTGCTCACTAAGCAGGGTTTTGCACACTCCTCTGCCCCATTTGATTTTCACTGAGTTTTACTTCTCTCTGTGGACATGTGTTCATTGGTTAGTTCCAATTTAATGCCAAACACATATGGTGTCTGTTTTTGCCATTATTTAGACACTTCATTCTAATGCATTTCATTCAGTTTTGCCCTGATGCTTTAAAATATTATCTTAGGATATTAGTGTTGATTCCACCCAAATTGTTGCAAAAGACACCTTTTGGTGGCTGAGTAGTACTCCACGGAATACGTATATCATCACATTTTGTTAATCCACTCGTGAATTGATGGGCACTTGGGCAGATTCCACATCTCAGAAATAGCAAATTGTGCTGCAGTAAACATTCAAGTGCAGCGTGTTTTTAACAAAATGACTTCTCTTCCTTGGGGTAGATGCCTGAGATCTAGTGAGATCACAGGGTAGTGAGATTGCTGGATTGAATGGTAGGTCTACTTTTACTTCTTTAGGAAACCTCTGTATTGTTTCCCATAGACATACTAATTTTCAGTCCTACCAACAGAGGATAAGCATTCCTTTCGCTTGCATTCATACCAGTATTTATTGTTTTGGACTTATGAAGAAAAGCCATTCTAACAGGGGTACAGAGATATCTCACTGTGGTTTTATCTTTCATCTTCCTGATGATTAGTGACATTGAGCATTTTTTACATATGTTTATGGGCCATTTGTCTATCTTCCTATGAGAAGCTTTATTCATATCTTTTCCCTACATTTTAATGGAGTTGATTGTTTTCTCCTTGCTGATTTGCTGGAGTTCTTTGTAGATGCTGTTTATTAGCCTTTTATCAGATGTATCACTGCAAATATTTTCTCTTATTCTGTAAGTTGTCTATTTGCTCTGTTGATTATTTTCCTTAGCTGTGCAGAAGCGTTTTAATTTAATCAAATGCTACTTATTTATTCTTGTTGTTGCTGAAATTGCACTGGAGTCTTAGGCATACATTCATTGCCTATGGTTATCTAGAATTCTCATGGTTTCAAGCCTTACATTTAAGCCTTATTAACTCTTGTGAGTGGTAATAGATACAGATCCTGTTCCATTCATTTATACATGGTTATCAAATTTCCCCAGCACCATTTATTGAATAAGGTTTCTTTCCCTCGGTTTATATTGTTGTTTGTGTTGTCAAAGATCAGTTTGTTATCTGTGAATAGTTTTGGATCTGGGTTCTCTGTTTCATTCCATTGGTCTATGTCTCCATTTTTGTGCCAATACCACACTATTTTGGTTACTGTAGCCATGTATAGTTTGAAGTCTGCTAATGTGATGCCAGATTTGTTCTTTTCACTTAAGATTCCTTTGGTATTGATTTATATATGTTCAACCATCCTTGAGTCCTGGCATACAAATCATTAGGTTATGGTGGATTATTTTTTTTTTGATGAGATGTAGAATTTGGTTTGATCATATTTTATTAAGTATTTTTGCATCTATATCCATAAGGGACATTAGTTTGTAGATTTTTATTTGTTTGTTTATTTGTTTGTTCTGAGCATGTTTGTGTGTGTGTGTGTCCTTGTCTGGCTTTGTTATCAACGTGATACTAGCTCCATAGAAGAAGCTGGGGAGGATTCTCTCTTTGATGTTATGAAATAATTTTTGCAGTATGTGTACCAGCTCTTCTTTGTAGGCCTGGTAAAAATCAACCTTGAATCCATTTAGTGTGGGGATTTTTTTTTTTTTTTGGTTGTTGTTGTTGGAAGATTTTTTTTTATTGCTACTTCGATCTTGCTGCTTTATATTGGTCTGCTATGGGGCTGTATTTCTTCCTGATTGAGTCTTGGAGATGGTGTGTTTCCAAGAATTGGTGCATTTCCTCTACATTTTCTTATTTATGTATATAGAGATTTTCATAGTATTTACAGATGCTATTTTGTATTTCTGCAGTATCAGTTGTAGTATCTCCTTCTTTTTATTTCTGATTGAGCTTATTTGAGGCTTTTTTCTTCTTTTCCTGGTTAATCTAGCAAGAGATCTATCAATTTTGTTTATCTTTTCAAAGAACCAGCTATTTATTTTGCTGATCCTTTGTATTCCTCTTTTGTTTTACATTTCTTTCAGTTTTGCTCTGATGCTCTGACCTTAGTTATTTCTTTTTTCTACTTTACTTTGTGCTTGGTTTGCTCTTTCTTTCCTAGTTTCTTAAGATGTGGCATTAAATTATTAATTCGTATTTATAATGATATTTAAAAATCTTTTTAATTCTATGTATTTATGAAGAATATTTTAAATTAGATGTATATATCTTATAAGTAGAAACTGAATGGTTAACTTGTTAAAGTTCTCAACAGTGACCTGACACTTGGCACACAGGGGAACTAGGACCTAATAAACTTATGCTGAAGGATTGATCCATACAACCTCCATAATCATCAGAAACTTCTGGCATTCAGAAGCACTAGTTCACACCAACTCCATTTGGAAGTGAGGCAGGAACTCTGACATGCCCTGATAAGGCCCTTTGTGTGAATTCATTTTTTTGTCCTTTAGCACAGCAATGATTCAAATCTGTAGCAACCTCTGAAAGCGCATTCATGAGCGAGTGATCTTAAGTGTGAGGGCAGCATTTCATCTGTCGCTACATTCCACATAAGACCATTCTCTGCAATGTGGAGGCAGAATCCACAGGCTGCCCTAGGGTAGTTAGAAGTTACAGACAATCCATGACAGGAATGAAGGTCCTAAAAGCTTTTGTTGTTAGTGCTGCGGACACATGTAGAGAGTGGGGATCATGGATAACAGGCAAGTTAACGTTTCAAGATGCAGTGCTTATACCTATTTTAAAAGAAACCCAATTATTGCCCATATTTGTACGTGTGACTCAAAAATTGACTTTGTTTCTTTGGAAATTTCATTTGGAAAATTGTCTCACAGAAATGCAAGACAGTTATAAATAAAACTAAAAGTACATGTTTGGATAATCTATTCTGACAATAGAGTAGATTCATTGCATTCATATTTGACTAAAACCTTTCTCAAACTCAAGGAAAAAAGTCCACTTTTTTGTACTATACACAAGCAAAAATATTTTTTTCTTTCACCTTATCACCCTCAGTAGAGTTCCATGGTGTCACAGCTCACAGCAACCTCCAACTCCTGGGCTTAGGCAATTCTCTTGCCTCAGTCTCCCAAGTAGCTGGGACAACAGGTGCCTGCCACAATGCCCGGCTATTTTTTATTGTAGTTTGGCCGGGGCTGGATTTGAACCCGCCACCCTTGATATATGGGGCCAGCACCCTACCCACTGAGCCTCAGGTGCCACCCCTCACAAGAAAAAATATTAAGGAGAGATATAGACAAGGGTTTACAATAACATAGACCACTAATTTAATTAATGAGTTCACCAGATAATTAGTCTGTGCAACAGCCCAGTCATGGTGATGAAATGCACTACTCAAACTCAGAGTTCTTGAGAAGCAGAAGTTTTTAAGAGAAGCTCAGATGCCTTTTAAGATGATAAATAATGTGTATAGCAAAGGAAAGTTAAATGTCAATGATTCAGAACCATTGCTTAAATTTTTCTGAAAAAGCGAATGTAGAGTCTGAAGGAAAATGCTCTTGGCTGGGTGCTCTAGCTTCTCATCCCAGGGAGGGACTGTGTTGTCTGAAAAATCTGGCAAATGTTTGTTTGGAAATTATACACTTTTAGAGGAGCTAGTTCATTGTCAGCTTCCAATGAAGATTCCATTCCAGGAAAGCAGTCCCAGGGTTTAAAAATACCAAGAAGATGATGCGAGTCTGTACAATCTAGTAGTAGTAGCATTTTTTCAGGCATCTAAATTCCCTGAACTCAGACAGTTGAGTATAAAGTCTAACTTAGTTACTCAGCAAGTGAGTTCATATATTTTTCTTTCAAGGAATTCCCATCATTCCTAAGGTCTTTTCTAATATTTAAATATTGTTGCTCAGTGCTTGGTTTACAATTGTTTTGCACTTTTCAAATTATACATTCACATATCACATCTTGCCACTGATAGTTTTAATAGCTGTCACAATGTAGCAAAGAACATTTATTTGGTGTCTTCTGTATGCCAGGGACTGTGTTGAACATAACACGTAGATACTACAGATATGTATGCACATATTTGTGTCTACGTATTTCTCTCTATATATACATCTATCTATCTATCTCTCTATGCATAGATATATGTAGATTCTTATTCAGTCCTCACCACAAATGTTTAGGTTGCTTCTAGGTGCCTGGCACATGGTCAGGACTCTGTATTAGCCAGTATTAATAACACGATTTTCCCAGTTCACAGATGAGAAAGCAGCCTGTGGGAGGTTAAGTGGCTTTACCAGGTGGCAGACAGCATGCAAATCTAAGTCTTTCTGCATCACCGTTTCAAACCACCTCCCAGGAGACAGTGGACTCCACAGTGACTGAGTTTTGAGGGTATTTTTTGTGTTCACAAGACCTACATTCAATTAGAGTTCTAAGATATTAACAGAGACATACCTTTCATATTTGCCCTTAAAGTGATTTTAAATGTAGACCCTGTGATGGAAAGTCATTAGGGGATTTTGATAATCCTCATATTAGCTTTTCAATCAGTAAATGATGTTTTTTCTTGAGTTATATTTCCCTAGTCATTTATTTCCATGTCTCTTCTGTTGGTCCAATAGGCTTTTAGTGAACATAATGAGTTTTGAAAGAAAAGGAGTGATATATTAATTAATCAAGCTAATTAGCTTGAAGAGCCTGATTTTCAAACCCCAAAGTGTATACATTATTTCTGGAAATATGTGTTGGGAGATGGTGATTGAGATGGTTAGGCAGATGGAACGGCAGCTGAAAAATAGTAGGAGAAACAATGCTTGGTTTTAGAAATTAGGGAAGGGGATTTTTGGCAATTAAATTATTGGTACTCTATTTTGTGTCCCATGTACAATTTCTCATGGATCACGCACGCACACACTTTATTCACATTCTAAAACATGTACCACATATCTTAAGCCACACTTCCCTACAAGCTCAATTTCTAATCTAGTAGTATCACAGATAGCATGTGGGGAGTAGTTCTAATTTTTGATGCCATAAACTGTAGCTTGTGAAAAGCCAGTAGTTTAACTCCCATTTGAACAATAGAAAAAGAAGAGGAACCCAGGTATATGCTGTCTTATTGCACCACTAGTGAATTACATCAAATTCAGCTGAAAATATCTTTCTCATATTTTCTTAATAGCTCTTTCAGTGGAAATAAAAATAGAGAAGGAAGAGTCTTCAACTGCAGGATCTATTGATGATCTTCTTTTCTCCCAGTCTAATGCATTAAGCCAGGGTTTGGTGCTTTGCAGCAGCCGACCAGGCAGCCTGCTTTCTATAGTAACACCTGTTGAAGGAGGACAAAGACACCATGACCGTCAGGATGAAGGAAGAATGAAAGCTGTGGGAAGGGAGGGAGGGAGCTTAATACAGGAGACCAAGAGGGTCTGAAGATGATGAGAAGGGTGTGTCCTTCTGCCTTGCTACGTGTTTGGTTGGACGTAACTGCCACCGCCTCAGCAGGGCACTGCCCTCCTTTATGATCCTTCCCGTGTATAAAAGCCCAAGCTATTTAGGGTTTTGTTTTTCTTTCTTCCTCCCTTCCTTCCTCCCAGCTTTTTTGATGTGTGATTGAGAAATAAAAACTGTAGGTATATAAGGTGTACAACATCATATTTTAATGCACATTTTCTTGTGGCCTTATTCTTTGGGGCTGACTGCAATACTCATTTATGTTGAACATTCTTTAGTAATAAATGGGATCCCAACAGATTAAACCCAAAGACCCCTTCTTTGCATTGCATTTTGCTTTACGTGTGAAAATAGCATACATTTGTAAACATTCAACAAATACCTAGTTGCGGTTTTTGTTTTTCTTTAGAAACAGAGTCTCACTTTGTCATCCTGGGGTTGAGTGCTCTGGTATCATTATAGCTCACAGAAACCTCAAACTCTTGGGCTTAAGTGATCCTCTTGACTCAGCCTCCTGAATAGCTGCAACTTGAGGTGCCTGCCATAGTGCTTAGCTAGTTTTTCTATTTTTAGTAAAGACAGGGTCTTTCTCTTGCCCATGCTGGTCTTGAACTCCTGAGTTCAAATAATCCACCTGTCTTGGCCTCTCAGAAGGCTAGGATTACAGGCATGAGCAGTTTTCGTAAGCAAAAATTAAATGTTTTCATTTATTCCCTAACACCAATCATGCATGACTGCCCCCAGCTGATCCTTGGTAACCCTGGATGGTATTCTCCAAGGAGCATGTCCATGAGTCACCATGAAGTACACACTCATGGGCACACCAAGCACACTGTGGCCTGGCTGGGAGGCTTTCCCTGTAGGGAGCAAGGTTTACCTGCATTGTACCTCCCTGACCTGCCAAGCACAGAATAATATTAGCATGTATGTACTAAGTGAGGATCTATTTCTTTTAGGCATTTATCCTTTCTTTGTGTTAGGAATATTGCAATTGCTGTCAAATACTGTTCAGCTGATGATACTGAGAATTTTTTCATATACCAGTTGATCATTTGTGTATCGTATTTTGAGAAATGTCCATTCAGCTCCTTTCCCATTTAAAAATCAGATTATGGCTCTGCACCTGTGGCTCAATCGGCTAAGTCGACAGCCACGTACACCTAAGGTGGCGGGTTCGAATCCCCAGCCCGGGCCCGCCAAACAACAATGATGGCTGTAACCAAAAAAAAATAAAAAAATAAAAAAAATAAAATTACAAAGTACTTATTTTTTAGGACTAATATATTAACAGCTCTCTAGGGATGTAAGAAAAAGAGCCAATATTATTTCTGTTATTTTAAGGGATAAAGAAATGACAATGAAATGAAATGTTCCCGCCATCACCTCTTGGATTACTGTGGCTTTGGGGAAGGAGGCATAATCAAGACATTTATGCAGGTCAGGTGTAGTGGCTAATGCTTATAATCCTAGCACTCTGGGAGGCTGAGGAGGGTGGATGGCTTGAGCTCAGGAGTTTGAGTTTGCTGTGAGCTATGATGTAATAGCACTCTACCCAAGGAGACAGAGGGACACTCCGTGTCAAAAAAAAATACGGGGCTCGGCACCTGTGGCTCAAGTGGCTAAGGCGCCAGCCACATACACCTAAGGTGGTGGGTTCGGATCCAGCCCCGGCCTGCCAAACAACAATGATGGCTGCAACCAAAAAAATAGCCAAGCGTTGTGGCAGGCGCCTGTGGTCCCAGCTACTTGGGAGGCTGAGGCAGGAGACTCGCTTGAGCCCAGGAGTTGGAGATTGCTGTGAGTGATGCCACAGCACTCTACCCA
>CAUYQV010113609.1:0-36531 GCA_963574575.1 Galagoides demidoff
TAAGAAGCCAGCCACATATACCTAAGGTGGCGGGTTTGAATCCAGCCCGACCCGCCAAATAACAATGATGGCTGCAACCAAAAAATAGCTGGGTGTTGTGGTGGGCACCTGTGGTCCCAGCTACTTGGGAGGCTGAGGCAGGAGACTCGCTTGAGCCCAGGAGTTGGAGGTTGTTGTGAGCTGTGATGCCATGGCACTCTACCCAGGGGGATAGCTTGAGGCTCTGTCTCAAGAAAAAAAAAAGGTTGATCTTCCTATAGTTCTTTGAGGTATCACCATACTCTTCATAGAGGTTGTACTAGGTTGCAGTCACACCAATAGCATAAGAGTGTTTCTTTCTCTCTGTATCCTTGCCAGTATCCATTGCTTTGGGACTTTTCAATATGCACTGTTCTTACTGAGGTTAAGTGATATCTCAATGTGGTTTTGACCTGTATTTCTCTGATTAGAGATGGTGAGCAATTTTTCATGTACTTGTTGGTCATTAGTCTATTTTCATTTGAAAAGTTTCTGTGCATGTCTTTTTCTCACTTTTTAATGGGTTTGTTTCAGGGTTTTTTTTTTTTTCTTTTTGCTGATTTGCTAGAGCTCTTGTAGATTCTGCTTATCAGCCCATTATCTGATGTATAGGAAGCAAACGTTTTCTCCTGTTCTGTGAGTTTGCTGTATTTATTGTGTTTTTGGCCATGCAGAAACTTTTTAGTTTGATTGCGTTCCATTTGTTTATTTTTGTTGCTGCTGTGATTGTCTTGGAGTTTTCCTTATAAATACTTTTTCTAGTCTAGTAACTATAAGTGATTTTCCAACATTTTATTCTAGAATTCTTATAGTTTCATGTCTTAAGTTTAGGTTTGTTATCCATTGTGAATTAACTTTTGTGAGTGATGAGGCATGCAGGTCCTACTCTTTTGCAAACATTCTGAATAAAATCTTAGCAAACTGAGTCTAGCTGTACATAAAAACAAAACAATAATAATAATCCATCATGACTAAGTAGGATTCATCCCTGAGATATAAGGTTAGTTCAACATACACAAATCTATAAATCTGTAAATGAAGTTCACCACATACATAGAGGCAAAAACAAGGACCACATTATCCTCTCAATAGATGCAGAGAAAGCCTTTGACCTTTTTGATAAGAACACTTAAGAAACTAGCATAGAGAGGACATATCTCAAAATCATAAAACCTCCGCCCACATCATACTGAATGGGGGAAAATTAAAAGCATTCCCATTTAGAACTGGACCCAGACAAGTTTGCCCACTATTGCCACTTCTATACAACATAGTACTAGAAGTCTCAGCCAGGGCAATCAGACAGGCGAGGATTATCAAAGGTATCCAAATGGGGAAAGAAGAGGTCAAACAATCACTCTTTGCCAACAATATGCTTTTATATCTAGAAAACCCTAAAGAGTCAATCAAAAAACTCTTGAAATTGACAAATACATTCATCAATGTCTTAGGTTACATAATCAATGTATGTAAACCAGTAGATTTCCCAAGCACAAACCAGTAGTTTTCACATACACCAATAAGAGTTAAGCTGAGAATCAAAATAAAAACACAGTATCCTTCAGAATAGCATCAAAGAAAATTAAATATATAGGAATATATTTAACTAAGGAAGTGAAAGACTTTTATAGGAAGAATTACAAAACTCTGAGGAAAGGAATCACAAAGGATGTAAACAGATGGAAAAACATAATATGTTCATGGATCAGCAGAATAAGCCTTGTTAAAAGGCCTATACTATCTAAAGCAATTTACAGATTTAATGCAATCCTATTTAAATATCAACATTATTTTTTTTCCACAGACCTAGAGAATATAGTTGTTTGCTTCATATAAAATCACTTAAGACCCTCAATAGCTGATGCAATCTTATGAAATAAAAACAAATCTGGAGGCATCACTTTACCATACTTCAAGCTATGCTACAGGGTTATAGTATTCAAAGGAGCATGATACTGGCATAGAAATGGAGACACAGACTTATGAATGAGAACAGAGACCCCAGATATAAAAATATCCTCATATTTCCATCTGATCTTTGACGAAGCAGACAAAAAAGGGAAAAGAATCTCTATTCAATAAATGGTACTGGCATAGCCACATGTAAAAGACTGAACATTAAGTTCTTAAATAATTATAAACTCAGGAATTTGCAAAAAATAAAAATGTAGAGCGAGTTCCTGTGCATCCTTCACCCAGTGGTAGCCTCTTGTATAAGTGCAGTACAGTCCCAAACCAGGAAATGGACATCAATACAATCATAGAGCTTATTCCGATTTCACCAGGCCAAGCTTTTTTCAATATATTTCTGTCTGTGTTTGTGTATAGTGCTGAACTATTTCATGATGTTCATAGTCAAGTAACTTCTGCATCAATATAGATACAGAACTGTGCCATCATCACAAGGCACCCTTGTGCTACCCTTCAGTAGCCACACCTCCTCTCTCCTTCACTGCCACCTGGATACTGCTAATCTAGTCTCTGTCTCTATAATTTTATTTCAAGTATGACCTAGGAATATAAGCATACTGTATACAACTTTGTGAATTTGGCTTTTTTTCATTCAGCATAGCACCCTTGAGATACATTCAAGTTTGTGGTTTGTGTGAATATCCACTCCCTTTTATTGCCACATAATAGTTGATGGTATGTGGTCAGTATGGCCTGTTCCGTCATTCATTCCTGAAGGGCATTCTGACTTAGGTTAGATTATAATTCATGGGTATTTTATGAAGAAAGCTGCCATGAACATTTGGGTACAGGTTTTGCTTGAACATAATCTTTTATATACTTGGGATATATGCCCTGCAGTGCAATTGCTGGGTCGCATGGTAAGCATGCCATAAGTTTTATAAGAGATTGCAAAACTATTTTCCAGAGTGGTTATACTATTTTACATTCATGCCAGGAATGTATGCATGGTAAAATTTTTCTGCATCCCCATAAGCATTTGACATTATCGCTATTCATTTCTTTAATCATTCTGATATGTGTGTAGTAATGTCTCATTGTAGATTTAATTTGTATTTCCCTAAATATTTCCCTGCTGATGCTAGATATCTTTCCTCGTGCTTGTTATCTATCTGTGTTATCTTCTTCGAGATGTCTCTTCAGATAATTTGCCCATTCTGTAATTGTGTTATTTATTTTGCATATTAAGGAATTATACCAAGCAAAATTCCTTTAATGGATATATCTTTTACAAATGTTTTTTTCCCAGCCTGCAATTTGTTTTTCCTTTTTTTTCACAGAATTGTTCATAGAACAAACGTTTTAATTTTATGAGGTCCATTTTGCTATTTTTTTCTCTTATAAATCATGATTTAGTATAATGTTAACGAAATTTTTACCAAGTCGTAGGTCCCCCAAATTTTCTCTTATTTATGAAAAAAAGTTTATATGTAAGTCTATGATCCATGTTGAGTCAAATTTTACATAAGCTGTGCGGTTTAAGTGGAATTTTTTTACTGGTATGTTTGTTACCTTTGATTATCTAATTGCTCCTGAACTATTTACTTAAAAAGTTATTCTTCTGCCATCAAAAATGTTTTCACCTTCATTAAAAATCTGCTGAGAATATTTGTGTGGATCCATTTCTGTATTCTCTATTCTGTTACCTGGATTTATGTGTCTCTTCTCCCCAAAATACAACATTCTCTTGAGTATTATAATTATATAGTTAAATATAATTTGTAACTCTATGTTAAGTATAATTTATAATTTTTCTTAACCAAAATACACACTTTATTTAAATTCTCTCAGTTTTTTTCCTAATGTCCTTTTGTAAATTACAAGATCCCAGCCAGAATAATCCAGTGCATTTGATGGTCACCTCTCATTAGGCACCTCTTGGAAATAATAGTTTGTTGGACTTTCTTGTTTTGATGACCTTCTCACTTTTGCAGCAGCCTAGTCAGATGCTTTTTAGAATACCCTTCAGTTGAGATTTGCCCAAAGTATTCTCACAATTAGTCTGGGGATATGTAATTTGGCAGATGACTACAGATTTCAATTGCCATTCACACCACATCAAGCACATGTTAACATAACACCAGTAATGTTAACCTCAGTCACCTGCCTGGAGTAGTTTGTCAGATGTCTCCACCATAAAATTACTCTCACGTCCCACTTCTTCTCATGGTCCTTCATTGGAAAGAAGTCCCAAAATAAAATAAAAATGTGCAGATACAAATGGAATAAATAAGTCTTCTCTATTTTCAGATGACATAATTGTCTATTTAGAAAATCCCCCACCAAAGTACCAAAACACACAAATAAGAAACCTACTAGAGTTCATAAGCAAGACAGGATACAAGCTTAATATAGAAGCATCAACTGCGTTTTATATACCAACAACGAACACTTGACATTTAAAAAAAAATTAATACCAATTTAAAAATGGAGTGATTTGGTATAGATTCTAAGTTATAAAATGTGTGTGCATAAAGTTGTTCATAATACTCTTTTATCAGCATTTTAATGTCTACAGTATCAGTAGCAATGACTCCTTCAGTTCTGATTTGTATAATTCACCTATTGTCTCATATTTTCTTGGTTAGTCTGGCTAAAGGTTAAATATTTTTATTGATATTTTTAAAGAACTAGCTTTTAGGTTTGTTGATTTTTGCTACTCTTTACTTTTTTCAGTATTATTGATTTCTTCTCTAATATTAATTTCAGTATTTATTTTCTTCTTCTCGCTTTAGATTTAAATTGGACTTCTTTATCTAGTTTCCCATAGTGGATGTTTAGGTATTTATTTTACATTTTCTTCTTTCTAATATTTTTACTTAGTGGTATAAATTTCCTGCTAAGTACCACTTTTGCTGTATCCCACAAAGTCCGATAAACTGTATTTTCATTTTTATTCAGTTCAGCATACACCTATATTTCTCTTTTACATGTTTTTAGGAGAATATTATTTCCCAAATGCTTGTGTATTTTCCAACTATCTTTCTACTACTGGGTTCTAGTTTAATTATATTGTGACCTGAGAAAATACATCATATGATTTTTATTCTCTTAAATGTGTTAAGAGAATAATGTGTTTTATTCTCTTAAATGTTGTGTATAATATACTTTATAAATATTAAAGATGGTTGATAATATTATTAGTGTCACTTATATCCTTACTGATGTTTCTGCCTGCTTGATTTATCAGTCCCTGGAAGAGAGGCCTTAAACTTTAAAACTATATCAGTAAAATAATCATTTCCTTCTTTCAGTTCCATGTGTTTGGCCTTATGGATTTTGATGTCCTGTTGTTATATGCATACATTTTTAGAATGATTGTGTCTGCCTTGAGAATTGACTCCCTTGTCACTTTATAATGCTCTTCTTTATCCTTGAGAATTTCCCATATGTTGAATTCTCCTTTGTCTGAAGTTATTGTAGCTACTCCAGGTTTCTTTTGGTGAGTTGCATTGCAGTATATCTTAAAAAAAAAATTATTATTGCAGTATATCTTTTACTATCCCTTTACTATTAGCACATATTTTTTAATGTTTAAGTGGAGTTATTGCAGACTACATAATGCTAAATCTTGTGGTTTTATTTTTTATACTCACTCACAGGCTCTGTCTTTTAATTGGTGCATATAGATCATTTACATGTAAAGTGAGTATTTATATAATTGGATTAACATTGACCAATTAGTAGGTTTTTATTTTTTTTTATTTCCTAATATTGCAGGGGTATAAACATTTTGCTTACATAAATTGCTTTTGTACAATTTGAGTGAAATAAGTGTGCCCATTACTCAGATGGTGTGCATTGTATCTGTTATGTATGAGTTTACCCGTCCTCTCCTTGCCCTCCCACCTACTTGATTTTTGATGAGTATTATACAGTTCTAATTTACCGTGGAGTACTACTCGTGAGACCACTAAGAAAAGGTAAGGAACTCTTGTTTTAACCTGGATGGAACTGGAGACCAGTTTTTAAGTGAAGTATCACAAGAAGGAAAAATATTGACTATATTTGTAACTGTGTTCTATCCATCCCATGTGTTCTTTTTTCTTCTTTTTCTGATATTTGGGGTTTTAACTGAGTGTTTTGTGTTTTCTTTTTATGTCCTCCTTTATATAGAAATTCTACTTCTTATTTTGAAAATTTGATTGGTGCTTAGAATTTCTTATATATACTTAGCTAATCTAAATCCATCTTCAAATAACAATATAACTCTTCACATGGATGACAGTATTTCAAATTTCTCCCTCTCTTCCTTTATGACATTGCTGTCATTCTTTTCACTTATCTGTAGCCATATAATTGCCCTAGTAATATTGTTACTAATTTACTTCAAATTATCTTTTAATTAAGAATAAGAAAATTAAAATATTTTTATTCATTTTTATTTAACATTTTTTAATTTTTATGTAGATTCCAGCTTCTGACTATATCATTTTCCTTTTCCTTCAAGAATTCTCTTAAACATTTCTTGTAAGAAAAATTTTATAGACGAAATATTTTTGTTTCTCCAAAAGTAATATGTTGAAGTTCTAACCTCAATGTGATGATATTTGGAAATGAGTCTGTGAGAGACAATCAAATTTATATGCCCGCAAGAGAACAGGGCCTTCAAAATAGAACAAGTGCTCTTATAAAGGAAGAAACATCAGGGACCTTTCTATTCCCTA
The DNA here is from genome assembly GCA_963574575.1 of Galagoides demidoff. NCBI lineage: Eukaryota > Metazoa > Chordata > Mammalia > Primates > Galagidae > Galagoides > Galagoides demidoff. The sequence goes on from CAUYQV010113609.1 coordinate 6,657, forward strand.
TGTGAGGGAAAGAAAGGTGGCCATGTGCAACCCAAAGAGAAAACCCTCAGTAGGCATAGAATTTGCTCACAACTTAATCTTGGACTTCTTGTCTTCAGAACTATCAGAAATAAATTCCTATCATTTACTTATTTATTTTTTTAGAAGCTTACCACGGTCCCCTGGAAGTAGGAATTTATTTATTTGTTTTTTATTAAATTATAACTGTGTACTGCAGTTATGGGGTACATGTGCTGATTTAATATACAATTTGGAATGTTTACATCAAGCTGGCTAACATAGCCTTCATCTCACTTACTTAATTGTTGTGTTAAGACATTTATACTCTACTCTTAATAAATTTGACATGTACCCTTGTAATATGCACAGTAGGGGAGGTCCCACCAATTATCCTTCCTCCATCTGGCCACCCCTCTCCTCTTCCCTCCTTCATTATGGGCTTTATCATTGTTATGAAAGTGGGAGTGATTATGTATTGGTTTCATAATAGTACTGAGTAGATTGGATATGTTTTCTTCCATTCCTGAGATACTATATTAAGAAGAATATGTTCCAGATTTATCCATCTAAATATAAAAGAGGTAAAATCCTGCCTATTACCTTTTATCTTCCTGCCAATTTCCCTTCCTTTTCCTCCTCCCCTTTGCTAGACCGTATTTTGGTGATTTATCATTTGTAATCATTTATATATTGGTTTCATATTGAGTACATTTTTGTATTGAGTACATTTGTACATTGTATTGAGTACATTTTTCTCAATTTTTTAAATACTTTGTTACGAAGAATATGTTTCAACTCCATCCAGGTAAACATAGATGTGATACTTTGAAGAACTTGAAAAAATAGTACTTTATTTCACATGAAACCATGAAAAAATCCAAATAACCAATACAATTCTTAGAAATAAAAACAAGGGTGGTGCCTGTGGCTCAGTGAGCAGGGAGCCAGCCCCATATACTGACGGTGGTGGGTTCAAACCTGGCCCTGGCCAAACTGCAACAAGAAAATAGCCAGGCATCATAGCAGACACCTGTAGTCCCAGCTACTCGGGAGGCTGAGGCAAGAGAATCACCTAAGCCCAAGAGCTGGAGATTGCTGTGAGCTGTGATGCCACAGCACTTTACCAAGGGTGACAAAGTGAGACTCAGTCTTTAAAAAAAAAAAAGAAAGAAAGAAAAATAAATCTGGAGCCATCACATTACCAGACTTCAGGTTATACTACAAGTCCATACGGATCAAAACAGTATGGTACTAGCACAAAAATAGAGACCTAGATCTATGGAATAGAATAGAGAACCTGAGACGTACCCAGCCACATATCCCTATCTGATCTTTGATAAACCTAACAAAAGCACCCAATGGGGAAAAGAATCCCTGTTTAATAAATTGTGCTGGGAAAACTTGTTAGCCATATCCAGAAGACTGAAATTGGACCCACACCTCTTACCAATCACAAAAATTGCTTTTTGCTGATCAAAGACTTAAATTTAAGATATAAAACAATAAAACTTCTAGAAGACAGTGTGGGAAAAACATTTGATAATATTGGCCTGGGAAAAGATTTTATGAGGAAGACTCCCTTGACAGCAACACCAAAAATAAATACCTGGGATTTGATCAAGCTAAAAAGCTTCCGCACAATGAAGAGTACCACATCCAAAGCAAATAGACAGCCTTTGGAATGGGAAAAGATTTTTGCATCTTATGAATCTGGCAAAGGCCTGATAACTAGAATCTACAGAGAACTCAATCAACAAGTAAAGAGCAAACAACCCCATTTATAAGTGGTTAAGAGACTTGAACAGAAACTTCTCTGAAGATGACAGATGAATGGCCAAGAAACACAAGAAAACGATGCTCATCATAGCTAATCATCCAAGAAATGCAAATCAATACCACTCTGAGATATGGCCTATGCCAGTAAAAATAGCCCACATCACAAAGTCCCAAATCTGCAGATGCTGGCATGGATGTGGAGCGAAGGGAACACTTTTATACCTCTGGTGGGGTTGCAAACCAATACAACCTTTATGCAAAGAAGTATGAAGAATCCTCAAAGAACAAAAAGTCGACATTCCATTTGATCCCTCAATTTTGTTAACTAGGTTATCTACCCAGAAGAATAAAAATCATTTTACTGCAAACTTTTTAATATTTCATTCTAGTCTCTTTCCTTACATGCATGATTTTTGATGCACATTCTGCTGTAATTCTTATTCTGTTCTTCTGTAGGACATATGTTGCTCCTCCTGTCTTTTTTCAAGATTTCTCTTTTGTCTTTTCTGCTGTTTGCATATTACACGGCTAAACACTGTTGGTATTTTATTTGTTTTGAAGGCTTTTTGGAATTTGGTTTGGATTTCTTGAGTCTGTACTTTGTTATTTGTTATTAATTTGGGGAAGCTTTTAGCTGTTTATTTTATCAGATATTTCTATTATTCTGTTCTATCATTTTTATCCCTGTGGCATTCAAAGTACTTGTAAGTTATACCTCTGCAATTATCCCACAGTTCTTGGATGTTACGTTCTGTGTTTATTTGCTGTTGTTGTTTTGTTTTCTTTTTCTTTCAGTTTATCAAAATTTTAGTAATCTATCTTCAAGATAACAGATTTTTATTTTATTTTTAGTTAGGTCTAGTCTACTGAGCCCATAGGAGGCCTTCTTTATTTTTGTTACAGTGATTTTTATTTCTAGCATGTCCGTTCAATTCTTTCTTAATGCTTCAACCATCTGCTGACATCATTGCATTTGTTCTCACATGATGTTTACATATTCCATTTCCTTTATATATTAGTAAGAGGGTTTTTAAAAATTTTTGTCTGATAATTCCAAAATGAGTATCATCTGAGTCTGTTTCTGTTGCTCTCTTTGTCCAACTATGCTTATTCATGCCTATTTGCAATACTTTGTATTTCTTTGTTGAAAGCTGGATGTAGTGTATAGGGTATTAGGTACTGAGGTCAATGGACCTTTAGTGCAGGGATTTATGTTAAGCTGGCTCAGAGTTTGTCTGCGGGCAGTGATTGCTGTAGCTTTACATTCCAGAAGCTTCAAATTCATCTGGGGTCCTTTTATTTGTCTCCCCTTTTTGACTCTGGGCTTCTCTAAGTACTAATCCTCATCGAGTATCTGTGTCCTTGCAACTTCATCATCTTTAATCCTCTTTTATTTTCCTGGAGTTCAATTTGGTGGTAAATTGTGGGGGAGAGTGTCATATGATCTTTGGATTAAATCTCAGTCTATCAGTGGCCTATGTGTCTGATCTGTGGTCTTCATAGATGTTACTCCATGGGTACAGCTTTCATTCTCCCTCCCCTGATGTGGGACGGAAAGTCTGATCGAGCCCAGTTTCTGAAGGAATATCCTTCCTGAAAGTGAACTCGGGTTCTGCTAACATCTTTTCCTCTGAAGAACAGGCCTTAGAACACTCTAGACGTATTGCACAGTGTTTACTTCTCTCTTCCTCTTGGCAGTACCAGTTGTAGATTTACTTAAATCTTTAGTCTGAAAGCCCAGCAAAGTTTCCAGATGTAAAAACCCACGGAAGTGTGAAGTGCCCTGAAACTACAGGCCCAGGGACTTCTCATTCATGTGAGTTTATGTTCAGCTTTCAGCATTTGTTAAATTACCTCTTTGGTGTTCCAACCTTTTATGGCTCCAGCAGCTTCTGCTCCAGCTCAGCAGATCTCATCAGTGACTCTTGTTTTAGCCACTGTCTCCAAATTTCTATATGCAAGGGTGCCCTGCTACTTTATTTCTCTGCTGTATATAAAAAAAAAAAATCTGTTGCTTTTCATTTAGTTCCGTTTTATTCCAATTCTGTTGCAAGGATAGGAGTGACAATTTCCAGGCTCTTTGCATGTCATACCTGACACTGGAACGCTTGTCCTGCCCAATTGTGAATACTATTTTTAATTCATGGTATTTTCATAAATTAGTAAAGTTAGTAAATAGTTATCACTATTATTCTCATCATGGCAATACCGATGCCGTATGCGTGTAATCTGTAAGAAGAAATAATGACGGGTTAGATTTATAAATAAACTCCTTGAAACACATATTATTATTGTTTGGAGCAGAAAGCTCAATTCTGATTTTCATTTTGTTTATTTAGTTAATTTTTGTTTTGAAGTCTTATTTTCGACTTGTGATGAATGTGCAGGTTCTATTTGCCATTGTTTACTATATGCATATATTACATTAGCTTTGGTGCCTTAGGCTGTTTAGCTTGGTGGGTTGGGGCAAAATGCTAATGAAGCCAAGGTTACAGGTTTAATCCCCACATGAGTCAATTATCTGTCCAAGTTCCAGTGCCACAGATTGCCCTCCTTCCACAATCTCCAATTAGGAATTTTGCAGATAGGTATTATTATTCATTCAGGTGATGGAATTAGAGAGCAAAATTGAATTACTTTTAGGGAACTGGGTAAAAAGAACTCAGTTTGCATATTGTCTGGTATGGAGAACAATAGTTTCTTTTGATAATTACAGGACAATTAATATACATATTTTTCTTTGTCAGACCTATAATTACTTTCCAGACTTTCTATTTGAGTAAGGATGACCAGAACATGAAATGCCGTGACCCAGCCCGTGAGATAACTACGTGTGCCTAAACCTGGTGTGTAAGTGCGTACACTGTAGGGAGGGAAAGTGGCATCCTACACGCAAGGGAATGAGGATGGGGATAGAGCTCTCAACACCCACCCCAAGTTTCCCTGACACATTTTATGTTATCAGTGTGCTTTAACAAGAATTTTTTTTTTTTTCATTTAAGGAAAAGAAAATCCAAAGTCTCAAACTTACTTTCCATCTGGGTGTTTTTCATAAGAAAGGGAATTAACAAAGACAAGCAAAATATCAACATATTCTGTTGCCTTATTGGTAAATACTCTATTTGGAATCTGGAACGAGTGGTATGTGCTTAACCTCTCCCTCTCGACTCACTCCTTATCTCCTTCTGTAAACATGGTTACCTTGTTGTTATTTTACACTGTTACTGCCTACTGCCCCTGTTTCCGCATCTTTTCCTAATTACATGACTCTATTCCCACTAAAACCCTCTGCAATATGCTACAGATAACACTTTGTGTCCATCTACACTACAGTTTAGGTGACCATGACTTTATTACACTGATCCTACTTGTGCAAAAAATAACAGTAAGCTGCAAACACAAAATCCAGAGTAACCCTTTAGTGCTAATTTTACTTGGCCACTACAAGATATTTCATAATACTATCTGTTTCCTGAAACCCTTCCCTTAGTTGGCGTTAATGACCCGACCCTTCCCAGCATCCTCTCTGGTGTAATTAACCTTTATCTTCAGTCTTCTTTGCTGACTCCAGACTCTCTGCTTTTCCCTTATGTATTTGTTTTTCTCATCAGGATTTTTATCATTGGCTCTCTTCTCTCTCTAGTCAATAAGATCGCCAAATAATCCTCACTACTTTTGTATCTTCAACTCCTGCCTTTATATCAGATGTTTTGCTTCCAAATTTGCTAAGTCTAACCCCATGGTAAAGCCCATACACTGGGTAGTGAGAATGAATTAACTTCTCAGTTGTGTCTACCGTTCCTGCCACTGTAACACAAACTATTCAGTTGTCAGACTCTCTCAATGATGCCACCTTAACATTTCTCGTATGTGGTCTCTCCTCTCTAATTGCCACTCCTATCCCCCTGGTGCAAATGCTAGCCACAGCCTGATTTACCATAATAAGTTGCTAAGTAGTTTTTCTTCCCTCACCCCCTCACACCCTAGTCTTGCACAATTCATCTGCCTTTTACTGCCACATTGATTTTTCTAAAATGCAAATCTAATCACGTTTGCTTCTGATTAAAACCCTTTAAAGGTTCCCTGTTTACCACAGGATAAGTAAAAACTCCTTAATATGATACATGAGGCTCTACTTGATCTGGTATCTTCTCTTTAACGCCATGTTCTTTTCTCTCTCTCTCTCTTTTTTTCACATTCCTTTCTTTGCCATGCCAGATCCTTTGCAGTTCCTATATTGTGGAAGGCTGTTTCAGGCATTGAGTCTTTCTCTTCTCTCTTCAGTTACATTCTGAACCCCTCACTCCCAGCCCTGACCTCACAAACACATCCACAAATATCTCCGAATGGCCTGATGTACAGTTACTCATCATTTAAAATTTAACTTGAATATTATCTGTCTCCACAAAATGTTCAGACATCTAGATTATAAATATTCTTTTCCTTCCACCCATATTTTTGATTTATATTTCTATGTCCAAATTCCTTCTGGATTTTAAACTCCTCATCGGCAGATTTCTTTTCCATCTTACTATTCCCAGAGTACAACTCCTGGAAAATAGGTAAACCTGTAAAATATTTAACTAAACTGGGTTTATTACTTGGCAAAATGAAGCTGTATAAAGAAAATTCAGTAAAACCTTCACAGTTGGCCACCTCCCTCCATTAACCACCTCATTAAGTTGACCTTATTTATATAGACTGGACGTGCCCCACATGTATATATCAGTACGGTAGACTCAGGTTTTTATGTTGATCACCTATGTGTGTTAACAAGTTAGTTACAATCGTTTGGATGGTCAATATGGAAGTTCTAATGCAGATGTCTATAAGTTGGAAAGGATATCACTATTCAAATAGCTAGAATAAATCAGGAAATTCCTAGAACTATTAATATGACTAAGCACAATTAGATATTTTTGTGACACTTATGGAAAAAAGTGAAGCTGGGTGGAGAGAGGAAAAGGGCTTAAAATATCTGGAAGATATTCTACTTCTCAGAACATGCCATAGCTAAACTCTCTATTCCAAATATCATATTCATAAACCAGAATACCGGGAAGTAAGAGAAAGAAGTAAGACATTTTAATTACAATTTATGGCAAACTACATCACTCTTCCGATCTTTACTTTTATTCAATATCTACTAAATATCTTAGAATTACGGCACTAAGAAAACAAAAGAGAAAGAGTAGATGGACACACTTATTTTAAACACTTTTCATGAGTTAGATTAAGTTTATAAGTTGTACTTACACCTAAAAAAAGTAAGAGTAGGCATTAAAATTCCTTATATGTGTATAGGCTCAATAACTGTGACACTTCTAAATTCGAATTGCCATTATTGCTTCCCTATAGTTGAAATTATATAAGACTCAAACTAATTGTGAAAAAATAAAAAAGATGAATAAAATAAATACAATAACATGAATAAAATAATGTATAATACATATAAACATATTATATATAACATAAGTGTATAGTAGCTATATATACATATATAATATAAACTAGATAATCATCAGCTCTTAATTCTGATTCTCTTTTACCCAATTTTCTAACTTTTCACCTAGATGTGCATCTTCAGATCTAGACAAATAGCCAGACTGACCCTACAATGGAAAATGAACTACCATTTACTCTGATAAATTAAACACTTTGCCATGTATTTGTCAATAAGTAGGATGCCTTCACAAAGTCGTCTGCTTTGTCAGCAAGTAGTGGTTTATTGCCATTCCTTTCTAATTTCCCTGTGGGCAAGTGCAAACTTGAGATTACAGAAGTCTAAGCTGTCAGTTATCAGGTTGTCCATCTTTCTCTGTGTGATCGTCTTTGTCCTCATTAACTTGCTCACCTGTCTATGGGAGAAACATTGCCTTGCCTCTTTGAAGGGCAGCATGTGATTAATTTTTAAAGAAATATTACCTATGGACAAGCTGATAGGAAGTCCCCTTTATTACTTTCTATTGTCCTGTAGCAATATTATCTACTGGATAAAAATTGCAAAAAAAAAAAAAAATGCCTGCCTTATGGGAGGTAGAGTAGCTGAAAAGGTGCATTTCATTCTAACTTGATATTTTTTGCCTAATGTGGATGAAAGTGACATGTACAGAAATAAGTTGTTGACTTGTATGAGGTCGGAGACAAAGAAACTGGATCTTGTAGTGAAATCAATTCAGGTGTGATATGGGGAAGGGAGTCATTGTTAAATGCATAATAGGGTTTATACATAAACTACAGTAGATTATTGAAATACATAATCAAAACTCTCAAGTTGTATTGGCTGAGTCACCAACCCCAAAGATGTATGTTCTTTGGTTTTCTATGAAACTTCTGTATTCACTGACTAATGTTTTGAAGATAAGTATACACAGCCATATTTAACTGCAAAAATCTCAAACAATTTCTACAATATAGCACAGTATGAGTCACTAATAAATGTTTGACCATAGATTTATAATTAATATACAAAATAGCACACTCATATATAATATTGTATATAAATATGTTTCAGTAAATGTATGGTAAATCTGGACATTTCTTTCTGTAATCATAGAAATAAACAGAAAGTCTTTTCTAACCCATGAAATACCTGCAGTGTAGGTCATATTAAAATAAAATGAGTTTTTATCACTTCCCAGCTGAACTTGTTACTCCATTAAGACAGATCAAATTGCTTATCTTGACAGAGATTGATTACCAATTAACTGTAGGATAAACCAACAAAAACGAAGAGTTAGAAAATGCCTTGAAGTTCCCTGAGACATCTTTATTAAATACAGAGGTCCATAGCATAAATACTCCCAAGAAAATTGTTTTTCAAAATGTTATAGATGCCACATGAGGTGGTAATGATATTCTGACAAAATAGGAAATCTCAGTAGCTCTGTAGTGAAATTTAAGGTGACTTTGTAAATAGCCTACATAAACCATTAGATAAAATTCAGGTTTTCTGACATTCTTTACTTTTGCCACAATTTGACATTGAGTTGCATCAAGTCAAATAAAACTATGTGAACTGCCATCCTTCAAACATTAAATTCCATCTCTTTCTCCTGCTTCCCGGGGCATGAAATAACAGTTTACCCCCTGCTGTTTGTAGGTTTCTTTGTCAGGCTGTAAGGAGGGATTGATACCTTCTGTCATTCACAGTTCTCCAAACTTTATTATGTAAGTAGTAGTATTCCGATAACAAATATTTTTCTATTTAGGTCTAATAAAGTTAGCGAAGAGCATTACGATTAAATGTTTCCAAGACTTAATTTGTTTTAAGTTTTCCCACATGTGGCTTAGTAGACAGCTTCTGAAATGGCAGCTCCAGGGCTGATTCTCCAAATCCCAGGAGGAAGTTAGTGCAGCATCTGCGCTCTAAATTATGCTGGCTCCACCGGCTTCATGCCCTTTACAAAATGATTGTCTGATGTGTGGCCACTTGGTTTTATCAAACAAGTACTTCTGCTTTCTGGAATCTTTCAAAAGAGCAATAAATCTTTAGGATCTGAAATGACTTAATACATTGAAATCCTGCATTTGCTTCAGATTCTAAAACACCCATGATTTTATGTTTCTAAGGGTTGAAAATATTAGGACAACAGAGAATAATATCTGCATTCCAGGTACTCTCAAAAGCTGAATATGCATGAAGTCAAGTTGGAAAGTATTTACCTAAGAAGAGCTAATGATAATGCTCCAGAAAAGACTTTACTCCTTCCACTTGCCTGATGGATGCAAATCAAATTCCTTGACCTTAGGAGAGTGATCATAAAATGTAATCAAACTTTCCAGATCGAAAGGTGCTCTAAATGGTTCGGTAGGCAGCTGCATCAATGCTATAAAGCATCATGACTGCTAACATAGGTCATGTTTCAGGAAAACAAGATGAAAACCTTTTGCTTTTAAAAGAAATCTGGTCAAGTCCCAGGAAAAGCATGACAGCTATATTTATACGGCCTCCAACCCCAAAGAACTTCCAGCAATTTACAGATTTTTTTAATGTCATTAACCTCCAGGGTATTCTTGTTTCATATGTTTAAAAGCTGCTTGCAAATACTATCATAACACTTTTCAAAATGAGAAGTCTGAAGTGTTAGATATCTAATGACTTATCTCAAGGTTACAAACCAAATACTGGTATACATTTTAAAGTATTATTTCATTTCTTCCTTGCAGAAAATTGAGAATATTTCAAGTACAGGGGAAAAAGGGTCTTTAAACTTAGTATTGAACAAAAAGAGCAATCCGCAATGTGAAAACCAATTAGCAGCATACTTGACGAGGGCATAAGCTCCAAATTACCAACTGTTTAAAAGAGGAGCATGGAGAATGTAACCGTCTACTTGTTTGGTGCTTCAGAATGGTATTCATTTCAGTCGGATGCCTTTAATTTTAAATTTCTTGTTGAATGAGTCCATGCAGGCTGAAACCGGTGCTTATGTTGGTGGGTGCGTATCTTTGAAAAGAGAGATTTTATTAAATACATTTTCTTTGTGACCATACTCCTTTAGCCTTCCTACAAAATGTGAAGGATTATACCAGAACAAGGCTAAATTACAGGTTATATTTTTAAATACTTTTCAGACTTTAGTAGAGGGAAGTGTGTGACTTCCCAAGGGAAATATTATCATTCATTAAGTTTATTGAATGAAATATTGAAGAAACCCTGTAACTGGGAAGAGTCGTCGAATGTAGGCGTGGAGCTAATGCTGGTTTTATCTTAAGAAAGCAAATATGTAAGAGTTTCTGTCGCTGGCCACTTACCTACTATCAAGTTAAGTGAAAAAAAAAAAATCCAACAATCTTTTTTACTGATCTTTACAACAAGCCAGGAAATATACTGCAAGTTAAGGATATAAAAGTGATTAGGGAACAGAAGCTTCCTTAAGGCAAACAAACAGAAAAACCCATAATGAATTACAATGTGTAATTTTAAGTATTATAATGAGAAAAGAAATAGGTGACAGTGCTATGGACTGAATTGTGTCCCCCCCACCCCTGAAGATACTATGATGAACCTCTAACCCTCAGTGTGACTTTATTCTGAGATAGAGCCTTTAAGGAGGTAATTAAGTTTAAATGAGGTCACAGTGGTAAACCCTAATATACTAGGCCTGGTAGTTTCATTAATAAAAAAAAGGAAGTGACATCAGGGTTGTACATGTATGGAGAAAAGGCCATTTGAGGACACAGTGCGATGGTGGCTATTTACAAACCAAGAGGAGAGACCTCACAAGAAATCAACTTGATGGCCGCTCAATTCTGGACTTCAAGCCTCCAGAACTGAGAGATGACAGATTACTGTTCTTTAAGCCACCCCATCTGTGCTATTCTGCTATAGCAACTCAAGACGTCTAAGATAATTAGATAGATAATAGATAGACGTTCATAAAAACATAAGAGTGAATAATAAGAAATCCTATCTAAAAGGAACCAAACACTTGAATTATGTCTCAAAAGATGCATTAGGAAGTCTACCCAAAACTATACTTTTACATTTTTGTCTTCGTTTCACAGAAAATAATTATTACAGTTTTTAACAATGACTTTGTCTTTCTTATCAATTTTATTCTTACATCTTTTTCTATAGTAGAGTATGAATGTCCTTCAAACTGAAGCTCTTCACCTGGATCCAAACCTCCGTTTGTTTAAACATTGAGCTTTCCAGTATTCCCCTGCCTTTTGCCTACACGTCCAGTGGAACACGGATCTTCTCTCCACTTTGAAAGAATACATTATCCAGTCATCTTGGCACTAATAGTACTGCTTGTATTCCTGCTAAATTAATAAGCTTTCAATATCTAGCATTCCATGTAAATGATTATACATGTATTTGTTACCTAAAAGAATGTATTCATGAAAATGTCTTTAATCATAGTTTAAATTGGAAAATACTTAAGGTTCAGAGAGGTTAAGTGACTTTCTAAAAGTTACTCAGTTCTTATGTATGGTAACTAGGGGATAAAACAACAGCTTCTGATTTTAAGTCTGTTGTGTGTGTGTGTGTGTGTATGTTTTAAAGGAGTATTTATTGGGAGCTAATGGACATTTCTATTTATCCTATTTTTTTTTTCTTAAGAACCCATAATATCATTTTAACAACACCTATCTCCAGTTCTCACTGTGTTTGGATGGAAGCCAATTTAGGTTTAGATCATTCACTGTATTCTTTTATCTAGCTGCAGAGATTGGCTTAAAAATGGCCCCATGAGCCCAGGAGTTTGAGGTTATAGTAAGCTGTTATGGGGTCACTGAACTCAGAATGGGTGACAGACTGAGACCCTGTCTCTAATAAATAAATAAATGTCACATGAGGCCCATTTATTGTTAATATCAGGGCTTTTATTGGAATATCTTCAAGTGATATTTGTTCTTTTTCTCTAAACTAGAAGCAAGAGAAAATCCAATGGCAACTGCAGCATCTATCCCATCATTACATGCAGCATGAGAAGGAAACCTACCTAGGAAGCGTACAAAGGAAAGCCAAAGCCAGCAGAAGGACAAGGAAACTGAGTCTTTTTTTTTTGAGACAGAGCCTCAAGCTGTCACCCTGGGTAGAGTGCCATGGCTTCACTGCTCACAGCAATCTCCAACTCCTGGGTTCAAGCGAGTCTCCTGCCTCAACGTCCCAAGTAGCTGGGACCACAGGTGCCTGCCACAATGCCTGGCTACTTTTTGGTTGCAGCCATCATTGTTGTTTGGCAGGTCCAGGCTGGATTCGAACCTGCCACCTTAGGTGTATGTGGCTGGCGCCTTAACGGCTTGAGCCACAGGCGCCGAGCCACCAGAAACTGAGTCTTGAGGCATTGTTTGACAAATTCATCTATTTGTATCTAATGCCATTCTATCATATGGATTCACGTCAATTGACAATATTCCCTTTTTTTGGTTAAGCCACTTTGAGTGGGCATTTATATTAAGAACAAGTGAGAATCCTAACTGAACAAGTTTCATTATAAAATGACCTCTAAGTGTTAAAGTGAAACAAAGAGTCATGTGACTTTAAATCAAAAGTTAGAAATGTTTCAGCTTAACAAGGAAGGCACATCAAATGTATGATAAGCCAAAAGTTAGAATGCTTGTGCCAAACTGTTACCCAAGTAGTGAAAGCAAAGGACAAGTTCTTCAAGTAAATTAAAAGTAATACTCCCATGAACATATGGATGAGTCTTATTGTTGATGTGGAGAAAGTTTTGAGTGGTCTGGATAGGAGACCAAACCAGCCACAGTATTCTTAAGCCAAAGACTAATGATGAAGTCTAAGAGAGGTGAAAACAGCTTCAGGAGAAAAGTCAGAAGCTGGCCAAGTTTGGTTCATGAGCTGTAAGGAAAGAAGCCATTTTCATAATATGAAATCACAAGGTACAGCAGCAAAGATGCTCATGTAGAAGCTACAGTAAGTTATCCAGAAGATCTAGTTAAGATCTCTGATGAAAGTGGCTATGCCAAACAACAGATTTTCAATATACATGAAGAAGCCTCATATTGGAAGTTGATACTATCCAGGAATTTCATGGCTAGAGAGGGGAAACCAATGAAGGACTTCAAAGCTTTTAAAGATAACAAACTGATATTTTTGTTAGGAACTAGCAAACACAGCTAGTCACTTTAAATTTAAGCCAGTATTGACTTGACTTACCACTGTGAAAATTCTGGGGCCCTTAAGAATTTTGTTAAACCTACTCTTATACTCTATAAATGAAAGAACAAAGCCTGAATGACAATACGTCTGATTACAGCATAGTTGACTAAATATCTTAAGACCATTGTTGAGATCCACAGCTCAGAAAACAAACAAAAACAAAAGATCGCTTTCCAAATATTCCTTCCCATTGAAAATGTACCTTGTGGCTCAGCTCCTGTGGCTCAAGTGGCTAAGGTGCCAGCCACGTACACCCAAGGTGGTGGGTTCGAATCCAGCCCGGCCCACCAAACAACAATGACGGCTGCAACCAAAAAATAGCCAGGCGGGCACCTGTGGTCCCAGCTACTTGGGAGGCTGAGGCAGGAGACTCACTTGAGCCCAGGAGTTGGAGGTTGTTGTGAGCTGTGATGCCATGGCACTCTACCCAGGGGGACAGCTTGAGGCTCTGTCTCAAAAAAAAAAAAAAAAGAAAAAGAAAATGTACTTTGTTATCCAAGAGCTTTGATGAAACATATATAAGAAAATTAATGTTGCTTTCACAACTGTTAACACAATATCTATTCCATAGCCCACAGTTCAGGAGATAATTTTGACCTTGAAGTGTTACTATTTAAAAAAAAAAAACTCATAAACCTATACCTGCATTATATAGTAACTCCTTTGATGGATCTAGGCAAAATCAATTAAAAACTTCCTAGAAATGAAGAATGCATTGAGAATGAGAATGTATTGATTTACGGGAAGAAGTCAAACTATCAAAATTGACAGGGGTCCAATCCTCACAGATGACTTCGAGGGTGTGAGACTTCAGCGTAGCAAGTAACGACAATGTGCTAGAAATAGAAAGAGAACTAGAATTAGAAATTGAGCCTGAAGAACTGTTTAAATTGCTACCATATCATAATAAAACCTGAAGAAATGAGGAGTTGCTTCTTAGGGATAAGCAAAGAAAATGGTTTTTGAGATTGAATCTACTCCCCATGAAGATGCTTTGAAGATCATTGAAATGACAACAAAAGATTTAGAATAATTACATAAACTTACTTAATAAAGCAGTAGCAGGTTGAAAAAGGATTGACTCCAATGTTAAAAGAAGTTCTACTGTGGGTAAAATGCTATCAAACAGCATGATATTCTACAGAAAAAGGCTTCAAGAAAGAAAGAGTCAACAGGGATGGCAAGCTTTATTTGTCTTATTTTCAGAAATTACCATGGTCACCCTAAACTTCAGCAGCCATCACCCTGATCAATGAACAGCCATTGACATTGAGACATCTTCCTCTAGCAAGAATGCTACCACTGGACGAAGGTTCAGATGATTGTTAACATTTTTACACTAAAGTATTTTAATTGATGTATGTCCTTTTTTAGACATATGCTATTGCATACTCAAGATGTACAGGATAAAGATAACTTTTCTATGCCCTGGAAAAAAAAATGCGTGATTCACTCTTTTGTCACGTTGACTTTAGCATGGTGGTCTGGGACTGAAACCATAATATCCCAAAGGTATGTCTGTATTAATCTGCAAATGCGTACATAAGTTATAGACCTCCTTATGAAAAAGATATAACTCATTACTATGGTTACAGGGTTAGCATCTCAAATTTGGGTCAGAAAACGTGCTTTTACGCCAGGAGGCAGGCATTAAGTAAAATATTCCCATATGAAAAAGAAATATTCAATTAAATGCCATGTGGGCTAGAGTGAGAAAAAATTATAATAGGAATATTTTTAATTGCAAAGACAAAAAGAAGAAAAAAAAAACTAGATGAAAACCCATCATAAGTAAATTGAGAGGAAGTTTACTAAAAAAAATACCCCAAAATGTGTAATGTCAAAGTCCAAAGAATTTTGCTTATTTGCTATGGAAAGGCCGGCAGACACTTACCACAGCAAACAACTTATCACACAAGAACGGGGGAACTGAGCACTTGGTTTTAGTGGGACACAGGGAGCATATACCAGGGAGGCAGGGGTTATTGGGCAGGCCAGTCAGGCCTATCTCTGTCTCATGCTCCAGTTTATAGAACTCTAGAGGCTTCCTGAAGGCTGACAATGACCAAGTCTCCAGAGGAAAAGCCCACAGGGAATAAAATGCTCTATTTGCTCTTGTATTCTCAGTGCCTAGGACAATATTACAGCCCAACCAGGACAGTGCCCCTCCCCTCCTCATGGGGAGGCCAATGCACCTGTACAGAAGGTGCTGCAGCGGAGAAAGAGTTTTATTTCCCAAGATGCCATGTAAGGAGATGAGAGAGATTTCTCAAATCTGTCTCCCTGAGAATTTGGGGACCAAGGTATTTAAAAATAGTTTGGCAAACAAAGGGCTAGGGAATTGCGTCTGCTGATTGATGGGTGACGGACTCATAGAGTTGGGATGCAGAAATTATCTTTTTTTTTTTTTTTTTCTGAGTCAAAGTCTCACTGTGTTGCCCTTTGTAGAGTGCTGTGATCTCACAGCTCACAGCAATCTCAAACTCTCAGGCTTAACTGATTCTCTTGCCTCAGCCTCCCAAGTAGCTGGGACTACAGGTGCCTGCTGCAATGCCTGGCTATTTTGTTGTAGTTGTCATTGTTGTTTAGTAGGCCTGGGCCCGGTTCAAACCCGCCAGCTCCTGCGTATGTGGCTAGCACCCTAACCATTGAGCATGGGTACACAGACAGAAATTATCTTTTCAATCAGGAGTTCTCCTAGGTAGGGGATCTCAAGGCTTGTGGATCGATTCTCACATAGCTTCAGTTGGCATCAGTAGGTCCCCCCAGAAGGCAGAGTTTGAAAAATACCTCAAAGACCAATGTTAGGCTTTGCAATAGCAATATTATCTATAGAAGCCAATTAAAAATATATATATAATGAATGGACGGTTCATTCCATTCCAAGTACCAGTGGAGCAAGAAAAGTAAGAGAAATGCTGGCATTTGAGAGCATGGTTTCTAACTCTCTCTTAAAGTAACAGAAAAAAATCCCATTGAAAAAGCTGAGGGACAGACAACTGTCTGGTTGTGTTCATTTGCTTGTTTTCTTTTTTTTTATGTAATAAATTAAGAAGAATATCTAACCTGCCTAAGCAAACAAACTGTTTTCAAGAACTTTATTTGGACCATTTTCATATACTCATAATAATATGCTAATTTTAAATGAGTCTCAGCTTTTCACTTAAACATGCCAGCAGGAAGTCTACTTGGCAATACTTTCTTGGATGTTTTGCCAATTACTGTATGTACTTGAAAACAACAAAACTGTTTTCTATAAAAAGCATCATATAATTCAAACTTTTCAACGATCCAGAAGGGGTTCCACCTCAATTACTCTGAATGTGTAAAATTTTACTATGTTCTTTCCACATCAAATTGGAGCCTACTCTCCTCTCAGGAAAGAATTCTAAAAACATTAAAAAGGGGATGCTGAATTTTGTGAAAACCTTTCCCTTTGCCTCCCAGGATACTGCTTGGCAAGTCTAAATCATTCCCTCTGCATGCCCCGTTCTGACCCATTTCTCCTTACCTGTGGACTCTTTAACATCCCCAATGGGGATCTTCTAGTATCACTACTTTGCATTTATCAAACACTAATGACATATCACAAACATGAGCATACTGTCTCATTTAAAAGTCTTCACTTGGCTGGGCACCTGTAGCACAGTTGTTATTGTGCCAGCCACATACACCAAGTGTGGCTGGTTTAAACCTGGCCCAGACCAGCTAAACAACAATGACAACTGCACAAAAAATAGCTGGG
Organism: Galagoides demidoff; assembly: GCA_963574575.1. Lineage (NCBI taxonomy): Eukaryota > Metazoa > Chordata > Mammalia > Primates > Galagidae > Galagoides > Galagoides demidoff. The sequence goes on from CAUYQV010113609.1 coordinate 23,813, forward strand.
CATTGTGGCAGGCACTTGTAGTCCCAGCTACTTTGGAGGTTGAGGCAAGAGAATCTCTTAAGCCCCAGAGTTTGAGATTGCTGTGAACTGCGATGTCACGGCACCCTACTGAGGGTGACATACTGAGACTCTGTTTCAAAAAAAAAAAAAAAAAAGAAGTCTTCTGCACTGGGTGTTGTTCTTACCCTCCTGTGACAGAGAAAGAAGCTGATAACCAGATAGATTAAGTAACATACACTTCATCACACAACTGGTCAATGAGAGGGTTAGCATTCAAACTGAAACCCCCTCGAACACAAAATGGTAATTCTATTTATCCACCTGTTTTTGTCAATAAAGTATTATTAGAACACAGCTACTAATATTATATTATTTATGGCTACTTTCATATTATAACAGCAGGGTTGAGTACTTGCAACAGAGACAATAGGATACACAAAGCCAAAAATATTTATTATGTGGCCCTTTGAAGAAAAAAATTTGCCAACTCCTGCTCTGGAACCTACACCTCTAAGCTAAGCAATCCCCTCTCAAGTACTCAATACTAATACCAAGATAATTTTTCACCTTGTAGGCAAGTCTCACTGGAACTTCAGCACTGCCAAGCAACCGGTTGTAAAGAGTCTGTCATTTTTGAAATACAGAAAAAGCATTTTGGGAAATCTCCATATGCGCCTGGAAAGCTCATACTTTTGAAAAAATAAATGCACTTTTGAATAATCCAAATGATTTAATTCACCTGTCTTTGACATGATTTTTTAAGTTTGAGGAAATCAGCTCCTACATAAGCTGTTTAGCACATACTAAATGGTAAATTTTAAGTGTAGAAGACACAGGGAGATCGCCCATGAATGAATAATACATACTAAATATTTTTTGGATTCTCACAAGAAAAATTTTAAGTGACAGTTTTACAATAGAGAAAATATCCAGTATTCTAAATGGTTCTTTTCCAGATTCTAGAAGAAAGCAGAGTGATTTGAAGGTGGTAGCAGCTGGGGTAGAACTCAAGGAAACACAGGAGAATTGAGACGGGTGATTTAGAAGGCTCTTAAATGTATGTAGCATAAATAAAAGCTTTAGACCTTCGATGAAGAAAAGTCATTTTGCGAAGTTTAAATAAGAACCTCAGCAAAGATTGTTGTTCCCAAAACACACTTACGGTGAGAAATGAAACTTCTCATGTCCTGTAGAGTAAATGACTTTTATGTTTTACTGAGTCATTCTATTAGATTGGTTAGTGGCAACCTCTGTTCCATTTTTAATAACCTCTTAATCTTTATGAACATTTTTTTGCCTTTTGAATTGTTCTGGGTTTATTTTATTTATGAATTTATTTAAAATCTATTCAAGGGCCATAAGCTTCACTATTGATCTGTTAAAGACAAAAGATAAAAAAAAAAAAAAACACCACCGATGTAATACAAGCCACTGTTTTCTCAAGCCAAAATTGATTGAGAGCGTCCCCTGTATAAAAATGAAATGCGTTTCTGTGGATGCACTGACGCTTCACCATCTGTCCAACATCTTAGATTTACTCTCCCAGATAACTTCATATTTCACCCTGCAGTCCCTAAAGAAACATCACTTTAAACAGGGCCACATGGAAAAATGCACTTCAATAACATTTGAAGGTCTTGCATTTAGCTGCAAGGGCCTCTAACCTAAATGACTGATGTGCCCAGAGAGAAGCTCCCTTCCAAGTTATGGAAATGGGGAGGAGCAAAAGCAAGGGATGGAATGTATAAAAAACGCAATGATGGCAGTAAAAGACGTGGGGATTTACAGATAAAGCCAAAAGATGCTGGCAGCCATCTATCAGTCTGCCTTGATGAAATAGGTATTGGAAATTAACTCGAGAACCCTATGAATTACATTCAATCCTGCTCTGGGCTAAGCACTTGTCAATTTCAGCCACTATTGCAACCTATTACTTACAGACTACATGGCTGGCAAGTTAATAGCAGTGGATAGTGTTAAAGAAAATAGGAGAATAAACTGAAGGTAGCAAGGCTTGTCTCTGACCGAGCACGACTTTCCCAAGTCCAGGGTGAACACTCCAGGCTCAACCAGGCACTTGCTCCTAGGTGAGCACATAACCTTCCATATGATCATTTTGTCTACGAAGAAGAGTTTTCGTAAAGGATTAGTCACCAATCAGCTAGATGTCTGGAGCTTTTACTGGCATTTTCAAGGCCTGTGAAAAATTCTTGGACGTTAAAGTGTTTTTGAGTTGTCAATTCTTCAAAAGTCGTATTGTATCTGAAGTCAGAAAGATGCCAGGATTAACAATTTAGTTTTACTCTTAAATATGAACAGTCTTAGTGTTTGAAGTTATTTTTCTTTTAATTATAAGTTGTCTCCTTATGTTTGCTTAAGCAACATAGAATTGTTACACTTGAGAGAAAATTATGGTGGAAGTTTTAGTTTACACCTTAAAACATACATCTCTCCACTTCCTATGGACTCTACATCTATGAGTGAGTATCTTCACTCTTATCTCCTAAAAATGAAGAAAGGTGCATCCATACAACAAAATACTCCTTTAAGATGAGCTCTACCAGGGCTCTGGAACTATATTGTATTTTTCAACTGATAAGCTTGTCTAACATTGAAATATTTTAATAAGCAAGCACATTCAGAGTAAATGTCAGCCAGAGCGATCTTCTGACTAACAGATGCTGGTGGGTATGGGGGAGGGGGGAGAAGGGACGTAAAAGCACTGAAAAATCAAGCAAGGCCAAATTAGAACAAATGTTTGTCAAGTAAAAAGGGCAGCTCTTCATCTGATGGAAGGGATTTAATTAGAAAAGTCACAGAAAGAAGCTGTCTCAAAAGTACCAGTCCCATTCTCTTCAGATAAGCTAATGAACCTCATTGAACTTTGCAGAGAAATGCTGAACCAATAATACAAAGAGGAAGGGATTCACCAAGTGTGCTGCTGTGCCTCTCACATTCAAGAGGGTCAATTGCTTGTGCCACTCCAGGTCATAATAGAGAAGTGCCTTGGCAATTTACCTTCCAAGGCTCTCGCAGAGCGGCCAAATGGATAAATGGATCAGGGAAAATAGAATTTAAATATGTCCACTTTTATAACAATAACATGAATTTTATTGTTCCCCAGTAAATTATAAAATATGAATCACATGGTTTATGTACCAAATCACCTACAAAATATATAATTTACACAGATCGTGACCTAATTCCATCTTGAGCAATATTCTCCTTTCCGAGAGTAGCCATAGTAAAAATCTGTTAAAGAGCTTTTTCTTTTCTTTTAACATTTAGTCAAGGGCATCTTGAATGTATAAAAGAATACTATAAGCAGAATTTTGTACCAGTTATCATGTAAGGAAGACACCAACCCCATGGGGAGCTGGATATGGGGAAATCTGAAGTTGTTTATAAATTGCACTAAAAGAAAGAAGCTTCTAAACTCATCTGATTGTTTAATGCTTCGATGCCTTTGTTTGTCAGTTTTATTTTCCTTACTGGTTAGCCTTTGCAGAGAATTCATGCCTGGTATTGAACTCCGTGAGAGAGCAATAAAGCACATATGGAATAAGCCAGCATGCAGAGTTAAAATGCAAAATGCTTATCCTGTACCTTCCTGATGTGGGAAATTTGGTAACTACCTGTAGGAAACTTTCTTTTCTTATCTGACATGAGCAAATGCAGGCACTAGAAATTACATATATTAATCAAAACTTCCCTTCATCCACTTGACACCTCATGATAGGAATCCAAGAAAAAATAAAAACCTAGTGGTAATAGGCTACAAATGGAAATCTCAAAGCTAATAGGCACTGCTGTCATTTTTAAAAGTATGTAAAATATATATAGATAGACACAGATATGCACACACATGCCCAAGGATCCTAGTCAGAAAGAAAGCAAGCATAATAAATTTCTCATTCTATTTTTCTGATGGAGAAGACTTTTTTTGTTTTATTCAATTATAACAGATTTCTGACTTACAATCAGAATGTATGCAATATTTAAATATACACATAAGCTTATTTTGCCTTTGGTGGGAAAGAGATGTCAAAAGTGAGAATTACTAAATTCTATGTGTCTACTTATGTATTAATCTTTGGATCCAATCCCATAGGTCTGATGCCCTTCTGATATTAAAGGCAATCATCCTTAACTACTTAAGTTCAGGATGGGTACCTAGAGTGAAGACTCGAGGCATTTTTTGAATCTCTATCTCTGACACCCTGCTTAATTAAGCCTCTTATGGGTCTAATGTTAGAAAACTAGTCTCAGGGAATTTCTTCCATCACTCCGACTTAGCAGTTACTAACTGAAAGTGGTTTTGCCTTCTAGGGAACATGATGAGAACTACAGAGATTCTTGGTGTCATAACTAGAGGGGAAGATATGATGGGTAGCAAGGGTGGGCTGAATAGACCACAGAGCACAGGATAGTTTCCCACGAAAGGGAATCAGCCATTCCAAGATGTGGAGTGTCAACTTTGAGGAACCAGGCATACTCTACCTAACTCACGAATGTGAGATATTTTTCTGACCTTGCATTTTGCAGGACCCCTCTGCCATCATACATGCAACTGTTTCTGTAGCAGCCAAATGTAGTTCTCTCTTAACTCATTTGCACATGGTCACTCTTTCCATCCTTTCATCCACAACAGATTTGAGCCTAGAGGTACATTACAGCTCAGGAAGCCATGTGTATATCCTTCATTGATAATATGAATCCTTTTATTGAGAAATGCCAATGTGATGAGGAAGGGAGACAGGTGTGTGTAGGGAGTGGAGATTGGAGGATGTTGGGAACAGACACTGCCTGTTTAGGGTCCTCCTCCTGGGATTCTTACAAACTGATAATGTGTCTCAAGGAGCTTGAATAAACAGCTGTGCTGAGCCTGTCTTGCAATATCAGTCACTCTTCTGATATGAGAACACAGATGAAGTAACTACAAGCGGGAAAGGAAGTAGGTTTAACTACTTCCCACTTTTAATACAAAATGGTTACTAGATTAATTTATCATTTGTGAAACAACTAACTCAGGTAACTAACTCGGAAGTTATTCTGCATAACAAAAAGCTATTCTAATAATTACTTTATCTATAAACTAAAAGTAGTCAGGTCACCAAAGGAGGAAAAACTAGGGCCCTTATTTAAACTTAATGAATGTGTGCTTTGATAGTAGCTGTTCTTGCATTTTTCATAGTCTTTTTTCAATTCACGGCTAAATGTAAATAATGAAATAATTTACTGTATCTTGATATTAGAAGGTAAGTTAATGACCTTCTACACAGTGAATGACTTTTTAAAAATGATTTCTGATAGACACAAAGTAAGCCTTATTGGAAATTTCCAAGAATAGGAGCACACTCTAGATTAAATGAATGTTGGGATTAGAAAAATACTGAGTCAGTAGTTCGTCTATCCACTGTCAAATTTTAAATCCTCTCTACTGTATCTTTGACACTATTGTTCAGTAATTCCTTAACTGAAGAACTAGCATTTGAATGTGACTATGTCATCTTCACTGTACACTCTTTGATCATACTTTAAGCATTAACCTGTTTTAAACATGCACGTGTTAGATTCTGGTAATACGGTAGTAACATGAAGTAGGAATGATCTTTTCTCTCCTGAAATCTTATACTCCAATTCTGACACACTTCATAAGTATGGAACTCTTCAAGGGTTACTAGGTTATGAAAGAAAAGAAAGAATAACTGGTATTATAAGAAGGCTTCCTGGAGGATTTTTTTTTTTTGAAGTCCAGTCCTGGGAAACACAGATCTTTCTCTCTATATCCATCCATAGCAATCAGAAAATCCTGCCTTATGTTAAGCTGGTATGTCTTTTTTAATTGTGACTTTATAGTTCTAGGGAGAGAAAGCTTAAAACTTTTTGTTATATATAGTTTCTAACCTTTTTCATCCCTTAAATGCCAGGCACTATGCTAAAAGTTTTATATAAAATTATCTAATTACATTATCTCAACAGGTCTAGAGATACTTATTATTTTCCCCTTCAATAAATAAAGAAATTCAAGTTCAGATATGTTAAATGCCTCTTGAAGTTCACATTACTTATAAACCACTAAGCCAAAAAACAAAACCCCATCCTCTATGGCCAAGCACTGTATTACAATGTTTGAAAGCTGCTCTAATATCCATTTGTCATCTTTCTTTGTCCAGAATAAAATCCTCCAATTCCCTCGTACCATTCTTCATTTCATTGGTTTTTATAACTCTCATAATTCTCCTATCTCTTCTTGTCTCTCATTTAAATAATATTTCAAATTGATTGAAAACTCTACCTATAGTTTGACAACCATGGTATAAATTAAACTACTGTTGCCAATCTAGATATTATCTTGCTTATAAGTCATTATTCATATTATTTTCAGGCTATTCACACTTTGAGTCACATTAAACTCCCTGTGAATTGAAGTTGTTGCCCTATTTCAATATTGCAATACTAAGCTATGTCCTCTTATTTCACATTTGTACGACTTCCCAAGATAGCTATTTGATCATAGAGCATTTAAAATGTTTACAAAATTTGTCCTTATATCAGGAAAAATATGTCTCCTTGTACTAGCCATTAATTCTACTCCTCTTTGGAGTAGGATCAAATCTCCCTGTCCATGTGGTCACTTGTCAGTGAGACTAAGAGGAGTTAGCGTATTTTAAAGCTACGGGAAGTGCTTTCGCTGGCATACCTCATTTTATCTTCTATCATCCATTAGAAAGCATGGGTTACCTGTATGAAATAATTGAATTTTCAGTATATTCAGTAACTATAGAATGTTCTGCAACTAGTAATGGTTAGAGTTGGGATTTAAAATGTCTCCTCCAAGTCCCTAAAATACTATATATCAACTACTGTGTATATTCTTAGTTCTCCCTTTTTTCATCTGCTTAATGAACACTAATTGAATATGAGAGAGAAAAATATGCCACAATATCTACTCTCTATTTCTTATATTCAAGTAGCCAAAATGCATGGCACAAATATGATATGAAATAATGCCATGGAAGGCACTAAGGTGAGTATTCTACCTTGGACCAGAATCAAGAGTCCTTGTCTTTCTTTCTGAGATATCCCTCCATTGGAATTTACAAGGTGAATGAAAGTTACCTCAGACAGAGGGATTGGCCTACATGCAGAAACTAGAGTAGACTTATCCTTTCCGTCAATGCCCCTTTGTTCAATATCAGAAAGTCTGTGAGTAAAAAGAAGTGTAACCAGAGAAGCAAGCAGATGCTGGGTCATAAAATACAGTATATGCCATGCTAAGGAGTTTGGACTTTATCATGAAAGCTATGGGAGTCATTATAAGACTTCCAAACAGAGACAAGACATGATTAGATTTGCATTTTAGAAAGCTCACTCTGACAGCGTGTAAATAATGGATTAAAGGAATGTAAAACTAGATGGAAGGGATCCAGCCAGGAGTCTTTTACTTGAATCCAAACATGAAGAGGTGAGGTCCTAAACTGAGGGAGCAATAGTGAGGATATTAAAACTAGACAGATTCATAATGCAAGTTATAGTTCACAGATAGAATCATCATGATTTTTTGGCTGGATAACAAAAATAAGGAACCAGGAAGATTCAAAAATAGTCCCTCTTTTCTGAATTGTGTACTGTTATCAACTGAAAAATAGCCAGACACAAAAAGAAATTGGTTTAGAGTGAGGACATGGGAGTGTTTTTGAACAGTTTGGACGATGGTGCCAGTGGGACTTTTGAGTGCATCTGTTGGGGAGCAAAAGTTATTTTTCTGTAGCTCAAGTTGATCTTGAGGGTGGTCAACTTACAAATGATAGGTGAAGACATAGCTGTGGGTAAGACTACTTGCGTACATGTTTATATGGATGGAACTGGAATATATTCTTCTTAGCAAAGTGTCTCAAGAATGGAAGAAAAGTATCAAAAGTATTCAGTCTTACTATGAAACCTGTGTATAGCTTTCTTATGAAAGTTATAACCCAATTATAGCGCAAGAAGAAGAGGAAAGAGGAGAAGGAGGGGAGGGGAGAGGAGAGGATGGGTGGATGGAGGGTAATTGGTGTGACCACACCTACAGTGCACCTTACAAGGTTACATGTGAAATTTACTAAGTGTAGGATATAAATGTCTTAATGCAATAACTAAGAAAATGCTGTGAAGGCTATGTTGACCAGTTTTGATCAAAGTATTTCAAATTGTATGTAAAACCAGCGCATTGTACTCTATGATTGCGTTAATGTACACAGCTATTATTTAATAAAAAAAATTTTAAAAAAGACTCCTTGCTCTAAGTATATTGAGTGGTAAGAGAAGGCCAAGTGCAAATATAAGGAGAACAAAGGTAGAAAGAAAGAGAGAACTGGATTTAGTCACCTAAAAAAAAAACAAGACTTTTTAAAAAGTACAAAAGATAAAGGAGAACAATGTCTTTAGATCCTTGCACTCATTTTCTAGAACATATTTTTACATAGCAAGCTTTTAAGGTAAAATACATGCAGCTGGCAATGTCTTCATACTTTTTGCCAAAATTTGTGTCCACTGGGGAGGTCAGATAAACATATTTAGAGGGATGTTCTAGATCAGCAGCTCTCAACCTGTGGGTCATGACTCTTTTGTAACAATGAAAATACATCCTGCATATCAGATATTTACATTATGATTCTTAACAGTAGCAAAATTACAGTTATGAAGAAGCAATGAAAATATTTTATGGTTGGGGGTCACCACAACATGAGGAACTGTATTAAAGTGTCGTAGCATTAGGAGGCATTAGGCAGGTTGAGAACCACTGATCTAGACTAAAGGCATTGTGTGAAGATCTTACATTGTGTGAACATCTTGGTAGGGAGGAGTCAAACATGGGTCTTATGGAGGTTTTCATTCAAGATGGCACCCTTCCTGACACACTAACAGGCTGTTTTCCTATAGAGAGTCAAAAATGCAGAATCAACCCCATGCTTAAAAGTATCAAATCAGAGACAAACTTATGTTTGATTGTAACATTTCTTTTTTTTTTTTTTTGATTGTAACATTTCTAAACTGCTATTTCTTTCCTAGGATTTTCCCATTAATAGCTTAGAAATTTGCACTGTACAATAGTCATAAAATCATAAGACAAGTGAGAATTGTGTTATCTCTGACCAGAGTAGCAATTTCTGGCTGAAAATGGGGGGGAAATACAAATGTGGTTTTTCTTAAAGGTGAAAATGACCAATTGAAAAATTCAGGGTATTCTGAATATTTCATTAGTTATTTACAAAAAACTGGTTCACTCAATATTTTAAAATGAATTCTGTGTCTAGAATTTGTTTACTTAGGTATAAAGAGAAAAAAGTCATTGTAACTTGTAACAGACCACTTTCTTATTTTATAATTCAGTCAGACATTTACATTAAGAGCACAACAATTGTATGTGCATGAGGAAAAATTTGCTTTGGCATTAGAGAAAGGAGCCAGAAATTTTAATTAGAAGGGTATGAACATTTTTAAAAATTTAACCTTAGAGCTCAATGAGGAGGGATGGTTAAGGAACCTATAGCCTCTCAGAGGCTGAATTAAGTTAGGGGAAGAATTGGGGTCTGCTGAAAAGATTTATATTTTGGTTCAGAAAACACTGTCACATGACCTAGGAGGTCAGAGAATTAAGTTTGTGAACTCATCCTAGAAAAAGTGCTACTTACCTCATTGCTCATTGGGTGCTACAGTGCTACATACCTCATTGCAAGTGACCATGACAGTCATTTTCAAAGTACTCCCTTTGGGAAGCTATACAGTGATGCCAGAGCCAAGCCCACCCTTCAAAATCATTTTAGAATTTTTTTTTTTTCTGTAATGACTTCTCCTGTGAGGTCTGAAAACTATGAAGTTCAAAAACTTATCCTAGAACAGGTACTTTGAAGGGTGGTTTAGGTACTGGCGTTGGTGCAGGGCTTCCCAATGGAGAATACTTCAAAGGTGGCTGCGATGACATTCAGCAATGAGATCCCTACCTGCATCACTTTTTCTAAGATGAGTTTGTAAACTTAATTGTCCATCCTCGTGCTCACAATCGAAGTGATCTGTTTGTATCTCTGCTTTCTTACATGTAGTAGCTGATTCCTGTACACTTCCATTCTTCCTCCTTGCAAATTACTTATTAGACTGAATAGTCAGCTCTGCCCCAAACAAATACACAGAAAGTTTTACTTCAATTTTATTTGCATGCTATTCTAATGTAATCATATATTTGCACCGTTTTAAAAAATAAATCTTTGTATGTTTGCAAGGAAATTTTATGGACCAATAAGGGGAGAAATTATAGACATTTCTCAGTATGTTTATCTGAGTGGTATTAATTATTTAATTGTTCCTTGAGGGTGAAAGTGCACACATCCTATTTCTCTCTTTCTCTTTCCCCCCTCCCCTAGATTTCACATCACATATGTCACAGACTCAAGTCCACTATTAAACAGCAAATTTCAGTGGATTTATCTAAGTATCACTTTTTCGTTAATATTGTTCTTATCACAGGTCCTGACACTCAGTCTTCCTATATTGGTACTCTCAGGAAAAATATCCCATATTTAAGACAATGCACTGAAAATATTTATGAATTTTGCTAACAAAGATCTCTATCCAAGCCAATCACAAATGGGATAAGAAAAATTGTGAATTCCATCTGCTAGATTACAGTCACTTATCTTCTTGAGAATTGCATCACTAATTGCTCATGGGAAATCTTTCATTAAAGGGACTGCAGAAAGACGCCCATTTATTACCTAGGTTTAAGTGGAGAATCCATTTATAATTCAGATGTTGATATGTAGCCAGTGTTTTAAGGACCTAAAATTGGGCACTAGACAGAAATAGAGTGCTCTTTTTCCATCAACGACATCAAAAGAGTCAAAAGAAACAGGGGAATGAGCATTCATACACAGGGAGAAGACTCGCAAATTAAGAGTAATACCTGGCTGTGCCATATCTTCAGGGAGAGGGTTAATATTAATGATAATACCTTTTAACTTTTCAGTATCTCATATTATAATAGATCTAAATTAAAGTATGTATATTTAAAATAGATCTGTTAGTAAATCAGTTGGGGCTGTTTTTTGAAAGTAAGTTATAATAATAGATGAGATAAATAAGTCAAGTTATTGAGAATAATAAAGAAATGTTGTTTATTATTTTATAAAATAAGACAGATAACTGGAATTCAGGTAACTCAAAAATTTTTCATTAAAATTCTCAAAGAAATCCAACAGAGTATACTTTGGAAAACGGCCTTGTTAAAATCGTGATTCAGGAGACCAAAGATCTACTTCAAAGACCTTACATGTGTTAATTAATGCCATTAAGATTTTGTTTTTGTTTTGTTTTATTTCTTAATGAGGCTTGGTAAAGGTAATCCTGGTCACTGCTAGTTTTATGAGTCATAATACAATTTAAACCAGATAGGATAGTCAATTACACGTTACTTAATCTATTGTACAATTATATCAACAAAATTCACAATATCCATTAATTTTCCAGTGTATATTAGATACCAATTATTGTGCTCTATGTTTTGCACACTTTTATTTTATGTGATTTTTTATTTTTTAATTTTTTTGAGACAGAGCCCTCCTTCTGTCACCCTGGATAGATAGTGTTATGGCATCATAGCTCCAGGCAGCCTCAAATTTTTTTGATCAAGAACTCCTCTTGCCTCAGCCACTCTAGTACCTGGGATCATAGCTCCCTGCCACAACATCCAGCTAATTTATTTTTTCTTGTATTTTTAGTAGAGACAATGTCTTGCTCTTGCTCAGACTAGTCTCAAACTTGTGAGCTCAACAAATCCACCCACCACAGCCTCCCAGAGTGCTGGGATTACTGATGTGAATGACCAAGCTGGCCTAGTTTATGTGATTTTTATAGTAGTTTTATAAGATAAACATTACTGCACTCAACCTACAGATGAAGAGTCAAAGTTACAGCCCTTCAATATGCTATAGCCAAGCTATAAACCCACAAACTGTCTAAATGTCTGAAATATTTCCTCTTAGTGATATGCTGAACTTTTGAACACTGAATTTTCTGATCTGAGGATAATTAGAAATAAATAAAAGATTTGGAGCCAGCTTCTGTTTTTAAATTTGAGTATGATATATAACCTTAGGCAATGAACTTAAACTTTCAAAATCTGTTTCTTCGTTTAGAAAATAAGCATAAATTGCAAATAAGTGAAAAAAGTTCTCTGATTATTATATAAAATGACTTGCATGGCAGCATAGTTGTTGGCAAATAATATTAATAATATCTTAGTAAATGCTAATATTAATCATCATCTTTATTCTGGCCTAGCCATAGCGTAGGTGTTATTTTTCTTTTACGTTATTGCATAATGTTGTTATCTTAATTTTATTTCATCAGAAGTCTTCTGAACCAGATCTTTCCTGGGTTTCATCATCTCTTTATGTGAGTTGCTGGCAAAGTCATATAAACTACTGTTTCCTCATCTAGAAAATGGGAAGCGAGGCTTGGCGCCTGTGGCTCAATCAGCTAAGGCGCCAGCCACGTACACCTAAGGTGGCGGGTTCGAATCCCCAGCCCGGGCCCGCCAAAACAACAATGATGGCTGCAACCAAAAAATGGCCAGGCATTGTGGTGGGCGCCTGTGGTCCCAGCTACTTGGGAGGCGGAGGCAGGAGACTCGCTTGAGCCCAGGAGTTGGAGGTTGCTATGAGCTGTGATGCCATGGCACT
>CAUYQV010113610.1:0-11913 GCA_963574575.1 Galagoides demidoff
TTGTGGCGGGCGCCTGTGGTCCCAGCTACTTGGGAGGCAGAGGCAGGAGACTCGCTTGAACCCAGGAGTTGGAGGTTGCTGTGAGCTGTGATGCCATGGCACTCTACCCAGGGGGATAGCTTGAGGCTCTGTCTCAAAACAACAACAACAACAACAACAAAAAAAAACCAGGGAAACAGATGGAAGCTCAGAGAGGCAAAGGAACCTGCCTAGGAATGAGGTGGACTAAACAACGGTGCTTCCTCAGATGTGAGCTGGGGTCCCACCCCTTCCCCAACCTCACCTGTCCATACCACATGTCATCTGACTGCCCAGCTGGCTGCTTCTCATGCCTTCCCATCCCAGCTTAAATGTTACTTCCTCCTCCTGATCCGTGCTTGCCAGTTGTAGATAGATCCCTTCAAACATTCCCTCTCCAGACACCCCAAACTATGGCCTGAGGGCCAATCCTGGCAGCCTGCTTTCGTGTGAACCTCAAGCTAAAATGAATTTTATGCATTTAAAGAGTTGCAAAAACAAAATAAAACACAAATCATATGCACTAGAGACCCGATATGCTCCCTGAAGCCTATAACATTAATTATCTGGCCCTTGACAGAGAAAGTTTGCTGACCTCTATTCTATCTCACAGCACACTGTTTTGTCTTCACTGCACTTAGCACACTATATATTCTATCTGGGTGTTTACTTGTCTCTTTCCCCCCTAGAATGTAAGCTCTATCATTAGGAGGGTTTTATGTGTAGCCTAGAACAGTGCCAGGCAAATGGTCTGAGACCAATAAATATTTGCTGAATGAGTGAATGGCCCCAGAGCTCAATTACAGCCTTTTTATACCACATCCTAAGTTCTTTTCTTTGCACGTCTCTCCTACTTTACTGATGAAGGCCAGTGACCTTCTGCTGTGGGAAATGCTCTCGCCCCTGGGGAGGCTGGGGTCCAGGAGGAGGGGCCTTTCAGGTATTGCACCAACACAGCATGCTCAGCTGAGGACATTGACTCCAAGGCTAGAAGGATTTTCCCAGGGTCCAGAAGAGGGGACCTGAGGACCAGGCAGGCTCAGAAGGAACAACTGTCCACCTTATGTTTCTAGCCAGAAACCAGACGTAGTAGGTAGAGTAGCAGCCCCTAAAGATGCCCATACCTTAATCCCCTGAACTGTGAACATGTTTATATTACACAGCAAAATAGCCTTTGAAAATGTGATTGTGGTTAAGGACCTTGAGAGGGGTTTGAGGAGTCAGGATTATCCAGGTGGGTCCAATGTAATCATGGAGGTTTTTAAAAGCAGCCACCTTTCTGTCTGGGTTTAAAAATGAGAAACATGGCTGGGGATAGTGGCTCACGCCTGTAATCCTAGCACTCTGGGAGGCTGAGGCAGATGGATTGCTTGAGCTCACGAGTTTGAGAACAGCCTGAGCACAAGAGAAATGCCATCTCTACTAAAACTAGAAAAACTGAGGCAAGAAGCTTACTTGAGCCGAGCTGGAGGTTGCTGTGAGCTATACGTCATGACACTCTACTCAGGGTGACAGCTTAAGATTCTGTCTCAAAAAAAAAAAAAAGAAAGATGAGGTGGCATGAGCCTGTAGTCCTAGCTACTGGGATGCTGAGGCAGGAGGATCCCTTGAATCCAGGAGTTTGAGCTATGTTGATCGCACTACACTCTAGCTTGGGTGACACTGAGACCCTGTCTCAGAAAAAAAAAAAAAAAGATGGACTCAACTCATGGTTGCTGGCTCTGAAGATGGAGAAAAAGGGTCATGAGCCAAGGAAGGTGGGTAGCCTTTAAGGGCCTGGAGTGGTTCTCAGTGTGGCCAGTAAGGGATGGGAGCCACAGTCCTCAGAACTGATTCTGCCAACAACCCCGACAAGCAAGGTTCCTCTAAGTCCCCCAGAGAGGAGTGGCCCTGCTATGACACCTTGATTTTAGCCTGGTGAGATCCATGCCAGACATCTGGCCTACCGAAGTAAGTTTAAAATTTGTGTTATTTAAAAATGATTAGGATACATCGAGTGGTGTATGGCTGAAGACTTTAGATTCTTGGTAATTCGTTATGGCAGCTACAGAAAATAACCATACAAGGAGTCATCCTTGATACCCTTTTGCCTAGTATGTAAACATTATTTGTAAATACTTAAGAAGTAGAAGATTACGCACAAAGCCCCCCATTTCTGGATTTTCTTGAAACTCAGCAATGCTGGCCTCAGAGTCTCATGTGGCAGCAATGGGCCAGAGGCGACAATGGGTACCCCTTTCTACGGGGCAGGTGCTCTTTGGCCACCTTGACTCTCACCACAATCCACAGCTTCACACTAGGGCAGTTCCAGCTGCTTCATACCCTCACGTTACCTCCCACATCCCTGGAGATGCTGCAATGTTGAAGTCCAGAAGTGAAAGGCATCATGGGAAGGGGCACCAAAGACTAGTAAGATATTTTGGGGGGTAATTTGTGACATCTTGAGGCAATGCATGTAACAATAAAATCTCTCCTTCGTATGCCACTGCAATCCACTCACTGTTCATCTGTCAAAATGGGCCAGGGCCTCTGTGCAACTTACTTTGAAATGCATTAAGAAGTACAGCAGATTGAAGGATGGAGAGAAGGTTGACAGAGACATGATCAACTAAGTATAGGAATGTTAATTGTAGAATCTAGATGGTGGGAACATGAAGTGATCACTGCACAATTCTTCCAACTTTTTGGTATGTCCGATAATTTTCATAAAGAAATGCTTGTCACCTTGTCCTGACTTGGCCCTTTTAGTCCTGGCAGGAAGGACTCCTCAGCATTCTGGTGGCAAGCTCATTCCATCTGTGTGAACAGTACTCTGATTCCAGCAGTCAGGTTCTGATGGACAGGTCAGTCTCTCCTGCCCGCTGGGGCCTTCCAGACTTCTTTCATCTCCCCTCTTGCTCTCCTCTCTCTCTGGGCTCTTTTTACCCAGTCCCCATGTAGCCCTGCTGTACTCCTTTCCCCACATCTCTAATCCCTTTGATCATTTCAGCCTGTCTTCTTTGGGAACCTTCTCCAACTTCATTATGACTGCCTTCACAAATAAATGAAAGCCCCACTTTTTAAAAATCTCTTTCCTTTAACTCAGCTGAGTCTTCTGCAGCGAAGAAAGACTGGCAATATCTAGCTTTCTGTAAAAGTTCCTGCCTTCTATACAATTTCACAGGAGGCTTGCTCGAATGCAGCAAAGTTGGGGGTGGTGGTGGTGAGTAGCTGTAATAAATTGACTAGGGTCCATGCGTGAAATACAATATGCCTATTACCCAACAAAGAGCCTTGCCTCTCTCCAACCCCAGAGCTGGGCCCCGTATCCTGCCAATGGCTACAAAAACACCACCATGCATTAAGGCAGGAGACAAAGCCACAATGGACTAAATTCACTTCTAATTTAATTCAATTATGGAATTAAAGATTATTCAGGACTCAAATAAAAGGCTCAGCTTGGATCAGAGCCCTGAACGTGTGCTTTTTAAAAAAAACTACTTTCTTTCTTCTATCCGTTCATTTACATGTATTTACTAAATAAACACAAAACTTCCTATCGACATTTGCTATGAGCACTGGTCATTGGTTTGGTCCCAGCTTAGTAGAGGCTCTTTGTTTAAATAAACAATTGTGTGACATTTCCAGATTGAGCTCTTCAAGGGCCAACAGGGAACCTGGTTCCACAGACATTCCCCTAGGCAACCTTTCTGTTGGGACACGATGAAAAGTCCCTTTCTCATCCTCTTCCACAGCAGACAGAGGGACCTGGGGATGGCACAGAGGAAGATAGAAAGCCACCACCCACTCCAGTGACATTCCCATATTCACAGCCCCATCTCTAGGACCATGTTCCCCAGGCTGGTCTTAAATTCCAGTCCAGTGTTTTGATAGCTAACATTGGATGGTAGAGAATGCCAGTTCTTTTGTGTATCATAAACAAAAAGCATTGCTTTGCCCTGATGTCTTAAGAAAGTAGCTACAGAAAAATATGGTCTCCAGGAAGGGGGAGCAGGACGCTGCTCCCATTGCAAAGAGACTAGGCGTGGCTCCCACAGTGGGGCAATAACTGCTCCTGCCTCTTCCTGGTTCATTCTGCCTGACAGTTCCCCTTCTCTCTTCTGCAATCCGTACCACACCTTAATGAGGGAGATAAACCAGAAGTATTAAGTCATTTTTCCAGATAAGAAAAATGGTACTAAAGGGGTAAGGGAGTTGAATCCAGGCCTGATATCCAGGTAGTATTTACTTACTTATAATAACATTTGTTCACTTATGGGATGAGGGTCTTGCTATGTTACCCAGGCTGGTCTGGAACTCGAGCAATTCTCTCACCTCAGCCTCCCAAGTAGCTGGGACTATGGACGTGTGCCACCCCACCCAGCTAATTTTAACGATTATTTTAGAGACAGTGTCTCCTCATGTTGGCCAGGCATGTCTTAAACTCCAGGCCTGAAGTAATCCTCCCACCTCAGCCTCCTTGAGTAACTAAGAGCTACTAAGGCATGAGAGTTACTACACTGGGCTCAAGTTTTGTTTTGTTCCTTCAAAAGGGACAATTGCTAAGTACAAAAGTTTGTAAGACACAGAAAGCGCAAAGGAAAACTGATAACAACAGTCAACATTCTGCCCGATGCTAACGTGGGGCTGACCCTTGCTAAACAGTCAGGATGTATCTCTTTCTGTGCTCTGTTCTATATTACCTGTATTTATTTCTAGAACACAGCATACAGTACATGGACTCTTTTGTGTCCTCCCTCTGTTCCCACCCTGATATTCCTAGTCGTTGTGGGCTTCCAGATGCAGCATGGCCTCCCGAGATGCTTGGCAGGGCCTCTTTGGGGGCAGTATTGTGATGCTTCTACAGCAGGTCAAAGCAACAGCTCTGTGAAACTACCAACCCACCTCAGTCTGAGGCCCTATTGGCTCAGTATTTGACCCCAAATGGTACCATAAAAGAAGGGACATCTGTAGAGTTAAAATCCTACAACTAGGACTTGGTGAAAACATCTTATCCCTTGCACTATCCCTTGCACAAGCACTACCACTGTCTTCTGGTTCACTTCTATTTATGTATTTATTTATGTTTTTTTGAGACAGAGCCTCATTCTGTCACCCTTGGTAGAGTGCCATGGCATCATAGCTCACAGCAGCCTCAAACTCTTGGGCTCCAGTGATCCTCTTGCCTCAGCCTCCCAAGTAGCTGAGACTACAGGTGACACAACACCAGACTAATTTTTTTGTTTTTTTTCTATTTTTATTAGAGATGGGGTCTCGCTCTTGCTCAGGCTGGTCTGAAACTCCTGAGCTCAAACAATCCACCCGCCTCGGCCTCCCAGAGTGCTAGGATTACAGACGTGAGCCACTGCACCGAGCTGTGGTTCACAGTCTGTTTAGTGGGCCAAGTTTAGTTAGAAGTGCACAGTGTGGAGACAAAGAAGTAAGACTGAGGCAGTTCATGGATACTCTGTTTAAAATAGTGAAAAGAGCAGAAACCAAGTGCATGTCCATCAGTAGGGAAAGATTAAATAAAGGATGAGCAGTTCAGACTATGAAATATGATAAGCAGTTAGAAAACAAAATAGAAGACAGTAACAATTATGGAAAACATCTGCTGAGTAGTATTTCCAATATGCCAGGCAGTGCTACAGGCACTTAATATGCACTAAGTCATTTAACTGTCACAATAATCATACAAGGTAGGGACTATTATTATTTTCATTACAGAGAAGAAGGAATAAGCCACAGAGAATCTAAACTTGCCTGGGGTCAAAAAGCTGGTAGGGGGTGGAGCCCAGATTTAAGCCCATCTGTCCTTTATATATATTTGTATTTGAATAGGGAAATTTATCAATGTTATCAATTGTATGAGCAAAAAGAAGAGTGAAAAGATAAAAACCAAAAATTGAGGAAACTAAGTAGGAGTCTAAAGTCCTGGCTTCTACCTTTTGCTATTGCAACAAGGAGTCTCTCCTCACTGGATCTGTTTCCCCTATGTCAGTAAGGAAGCTGGACTAAGGCAATAGACCAGCGGTTCCCAACCTGTGGGTTGCGACCCCTTTGTAACAATGAAAATACATTGAGGCATTAGGAAGGTTGAGAACCACTGCAGTAGGCAGTGCTTTTGTGTTCTGCATTTTTTCTCTTTCTTTGGTAACAGCACCTGATTTTCCACGGAGAATCTCCTTACCCACACCCTTTGGTTGGAGTCAACCCCTCCTCCCTTGCCTTGGGAGTGGACAAAGGAGTTTGGCTAGCCAATGGCAGCATCACAGAGAGTAGTTTAGGGATGGGCACCGGCAAGTCAGAGTAAATCTTTGCTGAGCTCTTTTCTGTTGAAATGGAACAGGGGAGCATATAAATCTGGTCTGCCTGGAGCCACCGTGTGGACTGCTCTTTGCCTCAGAATGAAGTAAGCAGAGTAGAAAACAGAGCCAAAAGTTGGAGAGAGAGATTCCTGCTGGCATCATCACCTGGAGATCTGGATCCAGCCATGGCTAAAGCCAAGGTCAACTCATGGCCTTTTCACTTGCCTGAATCAATAAATTTTCTTTTCTTAAGTTAGTATGCGTTAGGCTCCTGCTGCTTGCAACTAGAAGAACCCTTGCTGCTATAACGGGATAATTTCTAGGCCTATGCAGTCAAATGAATCTATTTTGGACCTAATGATGACTTCTGAAGGACAAAGAGGCAGAACCACTGTCCAGGGATTACCTCTGATCTGAAGGGACAGCTCTGCTGCGGGAGAACTTTGCTCATTTAGGAGCTAGATACAGGAGAACTGGGCACAGGGCTGTGGTGGGATGGGAGGCAGTGAGAGGGATGGGAGATAACTCATCTGTGACCAAGCAGCCCCAGTCTAATGTCCCATAAAGGATTTTGAGCTTTTTAGATACAGATGAATCGAATATACTAGCCTTTAAGATGCATCCGAAGCCTTGCTGCTGGAGCAGGAGAATATAAAAGAAGCCAAAACACAAGGGAAGCACTCCAAAAATCTTCTGAGTCAACTTTGAAATAAAACAAGCCAATCATTTTAAAGAGAACTGTAACAAACATTCAGTTGCCTGGCATGCGATACCACCCACAGACCAAATTGAGATGCAAGCCAGCGGGACAGGAACTTGCTACTGAGTGTGGCAAAGGGAGGAACTGCCTGGTC
The DNA here is from genome assembly GCA_963574575.1 of Galagoides demidoff. Classification (NCBI taxonomy): domain Eukaryota; kingdom Metazoa; phylum Chordata; class Mammalia; order Primates; family Galagidae; genus Galagoides; species Galagoides demidoff. The sequence continues at coordinate 7,160 of CAUYQV010113610.1, forward strand.
CTTGGCTCAAATCCTGGCTCTGCTCCTCTGTGTCTACAGGACCCAAGCAAGCTCCTATCCCGGGCTGAATCCCAGTTTCCTTATCTACAAAATGCGGATGATAATGTCCTAAGAACATCATGAGAACTGGGGAGAAAGGACATTTAAAACAGCCACGTGGAGGGAGCAGTAGTGAGCTGTTCTCAGAAATGGGTAAATGTGGAGAACTCAGGGCACAGAGAATGCCTTGGATCTCAGTTCTTTCAGAATCTGGGCTGCCACCCCCAGGAAAGGGCACAGGGCTTCATAAGGCTGTGCTATAGACACGGATACCACTCTTGGTACCTCAGGCTTCAACCAGCTCATGACTCCAAACATTCTGATTTGCTCACTCCCTCAAGCATTCTTGTGCCTGAGATACCTAGTTTACTGAGTACCTACTACGTGACAGACTATGCTAAATCCTGGGATTACAACAGTGAGGAATAGGTCATTGTCCCTGCAGGGAACAGGACAGACAAGCACTGTAAATAGTAATAAATTACGATAATTTTTTCCTGGCTTCCTGCTATGTCTATGAGGGGACAGCAGAATGAAAACAGCCTCAAAAGGCAAAGACAGAGGCATTGTGAGTGGTACAGCCAACAATAAGCAGGCCACGCGTGGTGGCTGTGGCTGGGTTGAAATGGAGCTGGAGGGGCCTTACCCAACTCTTTTGTTTTTAAGTCACATCAGAAAGGGAAAATTGGCAGGGTGGGGTGGTTCACGTCTGTAATCCTAGCACTCTAGGAGGCCAAGGCAGGTGGATCACCTGACTTCAAGAGTTCAAAGACCACCTGAGGAAGAGTGAGACCTCATCTCTACTGAAAATAGAAAACAACAACAAACAAACTAGCTGGGCGTGGTGATACACGCCCGTAGCCCCAGATACTTGGGAGGCTGAGGCAAGAAGATCTCGAGCCCAGGAGTTTGAGGTTGCTGTAAACTATGTATGCCATAGCACTCTACCCTGTGAGCTATGACACCATGGCACTCTACCCAGGGTAAGAGAGTGAGACTCTATCTTAACATTAACAACAACCAAAAAAAAAAAAAAAAGAAAGAAAGAAAGAAAGAAAAAGAAGAAAGGAAAAAAAAAAAGAAAGGGAAAATCTTTTAGAGATCCTGGATGAAAATAACACATCTCAATCACAGTTTCTAGTCTACTGTCATGTTCCCAGTGCTTCCTGTTAGCTTGGCGGGTCCTCGGGAGTTGGACCACATAGGCTAGAGAAGTGGGATCTTCAGGAAGTTTTTATGAACTTCAGCAACAAACTCCCCTACCAGTAAAGATGAGAATGCCCTAAATACGCTTGCTGATGTCCATTCAACGTTCATTCTCTTCTCTCAGAGTAGCTTGGTAGGTACTCGAAGACAAAAGGATCCACTTATTAGCTACACAACCTTGGGTGAGTTACCAAACCTCTGACAGATTCAGTTTCCTCTTTTATAAGATGAGTTTGCAGGTTTGAGCTGAGAAATAAACATGAGGGTGCATCAGGGACCACCTTGGTCCAAAAAGGAACACATGTGCTGGTCAGGCCCAGCTGTGCCACTGCTCTACCTCCTCCCCGAGGAGCTCAGGCTTCTCCCACTTCGCACCTGCCCAACATCCCCATTTCCCTTACTGCCCCTGCCTCCTTGCCTGGGATACCCCATTAGCCAAGGTGACCCTGAAGCCAAGAAAGTCTATCCTATCCCTAAATCCATTCCCTGGAATGAAAAATAAAACTAAGGATACAAAAGTTGTAGAAAAAGATCAATTATTTTTATTTTTCCTTTGTGATTTTAAAAATAATTGGGTTCTTTTAGAATTCAGATTTTTAAACTTCAGAAATACCATTAATACGGAAATCTGGACCGCCAGGTCACGGCAGTGAGACTTCTGAGACACACTATAATTGTTTTACGTGATTTGCTATGATCTATCAATGCTGTAGCAACTGGGCCACTATGATATGAGCAATTCCTTGCAGCCCACAGCACTTCACCCCCTCAACGCTCCACATACTGTGGCAAATTGCTCTTCAGTAATTACAAAAGTTGGTGGGTTTTTTTCTTTTTAGGAATGATCATTTAAAAACATCCTTGTGGAGTGGCAGTTGTTTGAAAGCTTCCAGTGCTTAGACTTCTAAACAATCTTCTTCTGGATATGGGCATCATTTTAGCACCTTCTCAGGAAAATCAAAAACAATATACCCTCCTCTGCCAAGAAGATGACAATTCTGAACTTTCCACTGACCAGGTAGAACATGCTGGGCACTGGTTTGTGTGTTTTGGAGGTGGCAGGATCTCTTTGGGTTGAGAACATAGCAGAAGGCCAACTCCCATTCTCAGACGGCACTCACAGGCCGAGAACCTGGGCTGGAAGGGGCTGACTCTCATTTTGTTTGTGCTCCTTGAAGAAATGGAGGCCCAGAATGGGGAGGGACCTTTTCAGGGTCACAGGGTGAGGTAGTATATACCCAAATCTCAAACAGTGGCCCTCGGTCCAAGGGTAAGGATTCTAGGGAGGGCACTTCCTGAGGAAGCACCTCAGAGACACTCTGATCTGGGTTCAAATCCCACCTCTGTCACTGAGCAGCTATGTCACCTGGGGAAAGTCCTAACCTCTCTCACTCTCAGTTTCTACTCAGGTAAAATGGGGAAATGAGTCCTTCCAATTAGGACTGTCACAGGAATGAGACAGGCACCTGCATGGCACCTGGGACGCGAATACTGGTGCCTACTACACAGAGGCCACAGTGCAGGGAATCTTCCAGCAAATGGTTTAAATTCAAAATTCTGGGATTCTCTCCTCTCTATTTTGCATAAAGAATATTGCATTTATAATACAATATTCTCAGAAAGACTACGTCAGTGGCCTGGGCCACTAGAAAGATGACTAAGTGGAAGTAATAAACAGCTCCAGGTTCTAGAACCAAAGGAAGAAACTAAGTCTTAGTGGGGAGGGTGGGAAAAGCCTCTGTGCCTTTGCCCCCATCCTCACTCCAGAGGTTCCTGATCCCTACCAACTGTCAGCCTCCTTCTACAACTGGGGGTAGGCCCCTAGCCCTTTTCTACTCTCCTCCGACAGATCCTCAGGTCCTGGCTTTCTCTTTAATGTGTTTGGCTGGAAGCAAAGAGCTGAAAGATGAGTGACAGAAGGAGCCAGCACTGACATCTTTATGAAGGCCCTTCTCCTTTCAGAGGCGGTGGGCTGCGAGCCACCCAACACCTCTGCTATTCCTCTTGTTAGTAGACAGCTAAGAGAAACACGGAGATTTCTTCTTATTAATTATGAACCTCAGCACCCTCAGTTATCAGTTTTGCACCCCCTCCCCCGATCTGCACCAGAAATGTCAGATATAAGCAGTATTTAAAGGATCTTGGCTCATGCTGTCTTTCCCTCGCCTTTTGAACTTACAATTTGGAAACCTCTTTGTTCAGATCACATCCAGTTTTAAGACAGTTATACAAACAACAATTTTTTTTTTTTAACAATCTAAGAATAGTTTCTTCACACTGCTGTCCCACATGATAAAATAAATGTTTGGTCCTCCCACAGATATAACATGCAATGTATTCCATGTGCTCAAACTTTAAACCAAGGCTGACAGCAGGCAGAAGGGACCCTGGTTAATGAATATGGTATATAAGGCATAACTAACAACTATGAGGACCATCCTTGAGATCCCAGTTAGGGGCCAGCTGCCAGGCAGTCAGTCATTAGAAGGAAATATACTTAAATATCAAGATTCTTGGTAATTCACGTAAGAGGAGAAATGAAGAAATAAGAATGTAAAGATATGTGTTCCGGGATGTCTCTGCCACACTGTCGCCAGAAGCAAAGAACTGGAAACAACACGGATGACTGTCTACAAATGAATGGTTGAATAGATTACATTCCTGTGGAATATTATACACCTATCAGAAACGTCTTAAAATATGATCATAATACATTAGGTTTAAAAAAGCTACTTTGAGAATAAAAAACATATAGTACAACTACATTTTGGTAAAACAAAACAATACCTTATTCATATGCCTATATGTGTTTTATAGGCAAAGACAAAAACTAAGGAATGCTATATACCAAACTGTTACCGTTCATTGCTTGGGCAGAATTAGGACCGGAGTATGTGTGCTGGGGGCTGGGGGTGGAGAAGGGAACGGGACTATTGATTTCTTCCTCCAAAAAAGGTGTGTAGAAGGAGGTTAACAATCAGGAGAGAATTATGCTCTATTCTGTGTAAGAGTATGTCTAAACTGAACTGTTCTGCTTGTCTTATTATCATGCTGCCCTTGATACCATCCTAATGAAGGGAGGGAATTGATAATCACCTTTATCTTTCAGTCATTATTGTCTTTTTCCTTAAACCCTGTCAAGGCCAACACCACTTAGACACCAAACTCATCTCTGTAACCATTTTTACTGAATGCTATTTGCTCTGGACCAGCACATGGTGAGTAAAACACAACTGGAGGAGTCTGCTGTTTGCTAAGTTTATCTTGCAAACCCTGCTCACTACACCTGGTGCAAGAACCTTCATGTACATAAGATTAGAATTTTAAGGCTCGGCGCCTGTGGCTCAATTGGCTAGGGCGCCAGCCACATACACCTAAGGTGGCGGGTTCTAATCCCCAGCCCGGGCCCGCCAAACAACAATGATGGCTGCAACCAAAAAATGGCCGGGCGTTGTGGCGGGCGCCTGTGGTCCCAGCTACTTGGGAGGCGGAGGCAGGAGACTCGCTTG
>CAUYQV010113611.1:0-14186 GCA_963574575.1 Galagoides demidoff
CCTTAGATTTATGAATTGATCTATTACAGTTTGACATGGAGATACCTTGCTTTGCCCCTCAGCAAAACTGTCAACACTTGCTTTAGGCTCATGCTTTTGGGGAATATTTCTAGATATTTTACATATATATATATATATATATAGATATATACATACACATACACACACATACAATAGTAACACAGATATATTGATACTGGTGATGAGTATTGTGAACATTGTAGCTTTCAGATGGTCAGAACATGCCAACACCTGTCTATTGCTATTTTCTCTCAAGGGTCTGCACTAGGGTGGGATGTGGCACACTGACCCAGGAGTAGACATTTTACTGATATTCTGTGTTCTTTTCTTAACAGCAGTTCGCAGCCCTGACAGAAGTAATTTTCCACTTCCTAACTGAGCCAAAAGAGGTAAAGCATTTCATGATAAGAGTTCTGTAGCATGGGTCTGTGGTCTTGAGATGATTACAAAGTGAAGGCTAGTTTGTGCTCTTCCCTCTTGGCAGGTAGAAAGGTTTCTGGCTCAGCTCTCTGAGTTTGCCACCACCAATCAGATCAGTCTTGGGCCCCTCAGAAGCATTGTGAAGAGCCTCCTCCTCGTTCCAAATGGTAAGTAACCTCTCTTGGCAACTATGGCCAGAGACATTGACTGGAGCATTTTTTTTTTTTTTTTTGAGACAGAACTTCAGGCTGTCCCCCTGGATAGAGTACTGTGGCATCACAGCTCACAGCAACCTCCAACTCCTGGGCTCAAGCAAGTCTCCTGCCTCAGCCTCCCAAGTAGCTGGGACCACAGGCACCCACCACAATGCCCCGCTATTTTTTTGGTTATAGCTGTCATTGTTGTTTGGCAGGCCTGGGCTGGATTCGAACCCGCCACCTTAGCTGTATGTGGCTGGGGCCTTAACCACTTGAGCCACAGGCGCCGAGCCTGGAGCATTTTTTTAGTCTATAGAAGCAGCACAGGGCACTGAGTCAGAGCATCCAGCAATTAGCCAGATGTGGGTGGGACTCACAGTCTAAGGAGGGAACCCAGGAAAACTCAGTATAGTGAAATAGAGGTATCCTAGGGAGCAACACAACTCAAAGTTTAGTCTGTGTCCTGAGTTCAGTTCTCATACTGTTCTCTTGTCTTTTCTGCTATGAGTATAGAAACTTGAGAGCAAGCCGAAGTCCTCGGCTCATGCCCTCTATAATCACAGCATGTGGGAGGCCAAGACAGGTAGATTGTCTGAGCTCACAGGTTCAAGACCAACCTGAGCAAGACTGAGACCTCATCTCTAAAAAGATGGTGTTGTGGTGAGCACCTGTAGTCCCAGTTGCTTGGGAGTCTGAAGCAAGAGAATCACTTAAGCCCAAGAGTTTGAGATTCCTGTGAGCTGTGATTCCACAGCACTCTCGCAAGGGTGACAGAGTAGACTGTCTCAAGAGGAAAAAAAAAGGCTGGGCACGGTGGCTCATGCATGTAATCCTACCATTCTGGGAGGCCAAGGTGAATGGATTGCTTGAGCTCAGGAGTTCGAGACCAGCCTGAGCAAAAGTAAGACCCTGTCTCTACTAAAAATAGGCAAGAGGATGACTTGAGCCTAGGAGTTGGAGGTTGCTGTGAATGATGATGCCAAGACACTCTACCCAGGGTGACAGCTTGAGACTCTGTCTCAGAAAAAAAGAAAGAGGCTCGGCACCTATAGCTCAAGCGGCTAGGATGCCAGCCACATACACTGGAGCTGTCCAGCCCACCAGCTCAGGTGTATGTAGCTGGCGCCTTAGCCACTTGAGCCATAGGCGCCAAGCTGAAAGCATAAATTTTAAAAAGTATATAGCCGGGCATTGTGGCAGGCACCTATAGTCCCAGCTACTTGGGAGGCTGTGGCAAGAAAATCACTTAAGCCCAAGAGTTTGAGGTTGCTGTGAGCTGTGACACCCTGGCAGTCTACCAAGGGTGACATAGTGAGACTGTCTCAGACAAAAAAAAAGAAGTCATCTGTGGCATTGAGCTGTCTATTGTTTATTCTGTTTTGTATATGTCTGTCTAGCAGATAGTTATTTAAAACCTTTTTTTTTTTTGAGACAGAGTCTCACTTTATCACCCTTGGTAGAGTGCCCTGGCATCACAGCTCATAGCAACCTCCAGTTCCTGGGCTTAAGCGATTCTCTTGTATCAGCCTCCCGAGTAGCTGGTACTACAGGCGTCTGCCACAATGCCCAACTATTTTTTTGTTGCAGTTTGGCTGGGGCCGGGTTCAAATAGGCGCTGTTCAAATAGGCGCTGCCCTTGTAGAGTGCTTAATACAGTGTTTATCAAATTGTAGCCTTTAGTTATTGAGTTAGTTTAGTTATTAGCTAGCGTTCAGTCCTATGCCTTGATATCAAATTACGAGATAAAACTTTACTTCACCTAAGGGTCAGAATCTGATTGCTTCCCTGCATCAGTCAATATCCCAGAGCTTTTCAGGCTGTAGAACGAAGCGTTCTGATTTGTTGCACCTCTCAGTTTGATCTCAAGCACCTCCGTTGATTTTACTCTTTTTTTGTCCTCATGGCTGTCTGACTTTGCCTTTCCTCCAGGACTTTCCTACCTTCCTTCCCTTCTTCTAGGAGTCTGAGATTACAGGTTGGAAGTCTTTGGGCCCCTTCGAACCCTTTGGCATCATGTGTCCTTTCCAGTCACAAAGCCTGCCATCCCAAAACAATTTCTTAGCCTTTCATGCCTAGTTAGGGCAGTAATATCTCCACCCCATTCTCCCATCCAGACCCTAGCTTGCCCTGGAGCACATTTCCTACAGCACAACTGGGATCCTGCTTCTCCCTCCAACCGTTTACTGTGTGCAATGCTGTCTATAGGCCTTAGTTTGGCATTCCAGGCCTTTCTCAATCTAGTCTGCAGTGTAATAGCCTTTGGGCCCTCATCCCCTTCTTCCCTTATCCTGGTCATGCCTGTGCAGCAAATCCCATCGTGTAATTGCAGCTTGTTAGAGCTGAAAGGGCCTCAAGAACCCACCAGATCAGTCTTTTCCAAGTTGGCGCACCCATCAATAAAAGGACAGAGGTCAGAGTCAAAAAATTTCGTCCTCCCACCCTGAGCCTTGGAGATTCACTTTGACATACCTCAGGCTGTGAAAAGTCCTGCAATAGGGTGGTGCCTGTGGCTCAAAGGAGGAAGGTGGTGGCAGGTTCAAACCCAGCCCCCACCAAAAACTGCAAAAAAAATCCGAAAAGTCCTGCAATAAAGAAAACTGCTTGGGGCAGCGCCTCTGGTTCACCAAGTAGGGCCCAGACCCCATATGCCGAGAGTGACAGTTTCAAACCTGGCCCCCAGCCAAACTGCAACAAAAAAAAAATAGTCAGGCGTTGTGGTGGGTGCCTGTAGTCCCAGCTACTCGGGAGGCTGAGGCAAGAGAATCGCCTAAGCCCAAGAGCTAGAGACTGCTATGAGCTGTGTAATGCCATGGCACTCTACCAAGGGTGACAAACTGAGACTCTGTCTCTTAAAAAAAAAAAAAAAAAGAAAAGAAAAGAAAAAAAGAGAAACCTGCTTGGCTAGGCACAGTGGCTCACACCTGTGCTCCCAGTACTCTGGGAGGCTGAGGGGAGAGGGTAGGTGGGGAGTCCAAGACCAGCCTGAGCAAGAGCAAGAGACTTGTCCCTATTAGAAATAGAAAAATTAGCCAGCATGGTGGTGGGGGTCTATAATACCAGCTACTGGGGAGGCTGAAGCAGGAAGATCCCTTGAGCCCAGGAGTTTGAGGTTGCTGTGAGCTAGGCTAGACAGGGCGCTCTGTCTAGGGCAAAAGAGTGAGACTCTGTCTAAAAAAATATCAAAACAAAAACCTGCTTAACCAATGTCTGTGAAACACTGGAACCCCTCCCTTTCATTTTTCTGGGTGAGGGGGGGAAGCAAGTAAAAGCTTTGTAAAGTGCTGATCATTTTTGTCTTTTCTTTTTTAATGTCTGTCTTTCACTATTTAGTAATTCCATATCTAATTCTTTTTTTTGAGGCAGAATCTCGATCTGCCATCCAGGCTAGAGTGCCATGGCCTCAGCCTAGCTCACAGCAACCTCAGACTCCTAGGTTCAAGCCAACCTCCTGCCTTAGCCTCCCAAATAGCTGGGATAAGTACCCATTTATGTTTTTTTGTTTTATTTATTTGTCTATTTATTTACTTATGTATTATTTATTATTTTTGAGTAGGGGTCTTACTTTGTACCCTCAGTAAAATACCATGGTGTCACAGCTCACAGAAACCTCAAACTCTTGGGGTCAAACTCTAGCCTCAGCCTCCAAAGTAGGTGGGACTACAGGCACCTACCACAGTGCCTGGCTATTTTTAGAGACAGGGTCTCACTCTAGCTCAAGCTGGTCTCAAACTTATGAGGTCAGGCAATCCATCAGCCTTGGCCTCCCAGAGTGCTAAGATTACAGGTGTGAGCCACCAAATCCAGCCTTAATTTTTCTATTTTTAGTAGAGATGGTCTCACTTTGCTTTGGCTGGTCCCAAACTCATTAGCTCAAGCCATCCTCCCACCTTGGACTCCCAGAATGTTAAGGCCACTGAGCCTAGTCTAGTATGTAATCTTTTTTTTTTTTTTGAGACAGAGCCTCAAGCTGTTGCCCTGGGTAGAGTGCTGTGGCATCACAGCTCACAGCAACCTCCAACTCCTAGGCTCAAGTGATTCTCCGGCCTCTGCCTCCCAAGTAGCTAGGACTACAGGCACCTGGCTATTTTTTGTTTGCAGCTGTCATTGTTGTTTGGCAGGCCTGGGCTGGATTCGAACCCGCCAGCTCGGGTGTATGTGGCTGGCACCTTAGCCACTTGAGCCACAGGTGCCAAGCCATAGTATGTAATCTTAAAAATGCCCCTCTTGGCTTGGCACCTGTGGCTCAAGCGGCTAAGGCGCCAGCCACATACACCTAAGGTGGCGGGTTTAAATCCCCAGCCCGCCTGCCAAACAACAATGATGGCTGCAACCAAAAAATGGCCGGGCATTGTGGCGGGCGCCTGTAGTCCCAGCAACTTGGGAGGCTGAGGCAGGAGACTCGCTTGAGCCCAAGAGTTGGAGGTTACTATGAGCTGTGATGCCATGGCACTCTACCCATGGGGATAGCTTGAGACTCCATCTAAAAAAAAAAAAAATGCCCCTCTTGGCCCCGCACAGTGCCTCGCGTCTGTAATCCTAGCACTCTGGAAGGCCAAGGTGGGTGGATCGTCTGAGCTCCTGAGTTCAAGCGCAGCCTAAGCAAAGTGAGACCTCATCACTAAAAATAGCCAGGCATTGTTGCTGGTGCTTGTAGTCCCAGTTGCTTGGGAGCCTGACAAAAGAGAATCATTTGAACCCAAGAATTTGAGGTTGCTGTGAGCTGTGACACTACAGTATTCTACCAAGGGCAACAAAATGAGACTCTTATCTGAAAAAATAGATAAATAAAAATGCCCTCCTTCAACAATTATCGACCCATTGCCAAATCATTTATTTCATCTGTACACCACCCATGTCTCCTTACTGCTTTCCAAAATGGGAGTGGAGGAGGAACTGGTTGTGATCAATTAGTTGTAAATACCTCTGTACTTAGACCAGCCGAAACTGTATTATTTATTTTATTTATTTTATTTTATTTATTTATTTATTTTTTTGAGACAGAGCCTCAAGCTGTCCCCCTGTGTAGAGTGCTGTGGCATCACAGCTCACAGCAACCTCCAACTCCTGGGCTCAAGCGAGTCTTCTGCCTCAGCCTCCCAAGTAGCTGGGACCAGAGGCGCCCGCCACAAGGCCCGGCTATTTTTTTTTTTGGCTGCAGCTGTCATTGTTGTTTGGCGGGCCGGGCTGGATATGAACCTGCCACCTTAGGTGTATGTGGCTGGCGCCTTAGCCACTTGAGCCACAGGCACTGAGCCTATTTTATTTTTTTTTGAGACAGAGGCTCTAGCCGTCGCCTTGGCATCATAGCTTACAGCAACCTCTAATTCCTGGGTACAAGCGATTCTTCCGCCTCCCAAGCAGCTGGGACTATAGGCGCCCGCCACAACGCCCGGCTATTTTTTGGTTGCAGCTGTCATTGTTGTTTGGCAGGCCCAGGCTGGATTTGAACCCGCCAGCTCACGTGTATGTTGCTGGCGCCTTAGCTGCTTGATCCACAGGCGCTGAGCCGAAACTGGATTATTTAAAACCCCATTTCAGGCATAGCATTTCATTCCTAAATACCTACTTTTGTATCTCTAAAAGATAATGGATTTTCCCCCTTATCAAACTGTAAAGCCATTATCATATCTACAAGGAAAATATGCAATCAGTGTTCACATGCCCCATTGTCTTATGAATTCTGTTTGTTTGCAGCTGATTGTTCTCATCAGGAACTGGCTAGATAGAGGCCCCAGACAGCATTTGATTGACCCATTGCCCTCCTGGGCTTATTTGCTGACTGACTCATCTGAGACCTGAGACCAACAGTACCTAAGAGCTAAAGATAGCTCATCCTTGGTTATAAGAATGGAGGAAGGTAGTATAGGTAGCGTGCTCACTTCACTAAGTGGCAGCTGCACTGCCACCAAAGTTATGATTGTTGTCGTCATTACGTATTACCTCCTGGACAAGAGTACAGATAGTGGCAGCACAGCCACTATTTAAGCCTGTTTTTATTTAATATTTAGCAAGATATCTGGTCCTTGTGGTAAAAATACTGATTTTTCTATGGCTCATGCCTGTAATCCTAGCACAGTGGGAGGCTGAAGCAGGTGGATTGCCTGAGCTCACAGGTTCGAGACTGAGCATGGCATTGTGCCTCATGCCTGTATTCCTAGCACTCTGGGAGTCTGAAGTGGATGGATTGCCTGAGCTCAACTAGTTTGACACCAGCCTGAGCAGGAGCAAGACCCCTGTCTCTAAAAATAGCTGGGTGTTGTGGTGGGCACCTGTAGTCCCAGCTACTTGGGAGACTGAGGGAAGAAAATCATTTGAACCCAAGAGTTGGAGGTTGCTATGAGCTGTGACACCATGGCATTCTACCAAGGGTAACAGTTAGAGACTGTATAAAAAAAAAAAAAAAATAGGGTGGCGCCTGTGGCTTAGTAAGTAGGGCACCAACCCCATATACTGAGGGTGATGGGTTTGAACCTGGCCTTGGCCAAACTGCAACAACAACAACCAAAAAGCCGGACATTGTGGTGGGTGCCTGTAGTCCCAGCTACTCAGGAGGCTGAGGCAAGAGAATTGCCTAAGCCCAGGAGTTGGAGGTTGCCGTGAGCTGTAATGCCACAGTGCTGTACTAAGGGCAACAAAGTGAGACTCTGTCTCTAAAAAAGAGAAAAAAATACTAATAAAAAAAATTAAAGGTGGTGCCTGTGGCTGAAAGGAGTAGGGCACCAGCCCCCGTATACTGGAGGGGGTGGGTTCAAACCCGGCCCGGGCCAAAAACTGCAGAAAAAAAATTAAACCCAAAAGTTTGTTAGGCTCGGTGCCGGTAGTTCAGTGGCTAAGGGCACCACGCCACATGCACTGGAGCCTGCGGATTCAAACCCAGCCCAGGCCTGCCAAACAACAATGACAACTGTAACCAAAAAATATCCAGGCGTTGTGGGGGGTGCTTGTAGTCCCAGCTACTTGGGAGGCTGAGGCAAGACAATCGCTTAAGCCTAAGAGTTAGAGGTTGCTATGAGCTGTGACACCACTATACTCTACTGAGGGCAACAGAGTGAGACTCTGTCTCAAAAAAAAAAAAAGTTTTTTAGTGTAATTGAAATATAGCAGACATTGAAAGAATTAAGGGGAAAAAAAGGAGCTTGAGGACTAGAGTGGGCTCGGTGGCTCATGATCCTAGCACTGGGGGAAGCTGAGGTTGAAGGATCTTTTGAGTACTCTAGCCTGGGCAGCAGATGTAGAGTCTGTGTCTAAAAAAGAAAAACAAGTTTAAGACAAGCATGACACCAGCACTCTGAGAGACCAATACGCCTGGATAGTCTCAGCTCAGGGGTTGGAGTCCAGCCTGAGCAAGGGCAAAACCACCATCTCTAAAAAATAGGCTAGCATTGTAGTAGGTGCCTGTAGTCTCAGCAACTTGGGAGGAGGAGACAAGAGAATCACTTGAGCCCAAGAGTTTGAGGTTGCTGTGAGTTATGACACTATGGTTCTCTAATGACACTCCAAGGCAACTGAGTGAGAGACTGTCTCCTGGACAGTGCCTGTGGCTCAAGGGGTACGGCGCCAGCCCCATATACCAGAGGTGGCAGGTTCAAACCCGACCCTGGCCAAAAACTGCAACCAAAAAAAAAAAAAGAGAGAGACTGTCTCCAAAAAATAAATAAATAAAAGAAGATCATGATGCAACTATATTTTCTAATTCTTGCTCTTTGGCCCCAGCAACTTGGTAACCTTCATTGTCGGTGGCCTTTGAGGCATTGTCTAGTCTTGTTTGACCAGATAAGCTATCAGAATGACCTAGAGTAGAAAGAAAGAAGTCAGGTTGGGAGCCCTCGATCTTATTTGTTTGTTTTTGTTTTTTGAGACAGAGTCTCAAGCTGTCGCCCTGGGTAGAGTGTCCTGGCATCACAGCTCACAGCAACCTCAAGTAATTCACCACCTCAGCCTCCCAGAGTGCTAGGATTACAGGCGTAAGCTACTGCACCCAGCTTATAAACAACTTGGCTTCTGCCATTTGCTGACTGTTGTGGCCCTGGTAAATTCAATTCAGTTTTTTTTTTTAGTAGCTTTTTTCTTTTTTATTTTTGGATAGTCTCACTGTATTGTCCAGGCTAGAGTACAGTGGCATCAGCCTAGCCTACAGCAACCTCAAACTCCTGGGCTAAAGCAATCCTCCTGCCTCAGCCTCCCAAGTAGCTGGTACTACAGGCACCTGCCACAATGCCCAGCTAATGTTTTTATTTTTAGTAGAAATGGGGTCTTGCTCTTGCTCAGGCTGCTCTTGAGCTCCTGAGCTCAAGGGATCCTCCCACGCTCAGCCTCCCAGAGGGTTTGGATCACAGGCATGAGGCACTTCACCTGGCCTAGTAATATTTATATTTTAATTGTGGAAAAGCACAAGAAAAGAAACAAAAGTAGCCCACAATTCTATCATCTTTGCATTAAAAGAAAAGAAACAAACAAAAAAATCTCTACATACACATTGTGAGAACATTTCAAAGTGGCAGAAAAGAGAAAAAAAGGCGGGGGGGGGGGGGGATTCCCACCTAGTCCCTTTCCCCAAAAATATCCTTTTTTTTTTTGAGATAGCCTCAAGCTGTCCCCCTGGGTAGAGTGCCGTGGCATCTTAGCTCACAGCAACCTCCAACTCCTGGGCTCAAGCGAGTCTCCTGCCTCTGCCTCCTAAGTAGCTGGGACCACAGGCGCCCGCCACAATGCCTGGCTATTTTTTGGTTGCAGCCATGATTGTTGTTTGGTGGGCTGGGCCGGATTTGAACCCGCCACCTTAGGTGTATGTGGCTGGCGCCTTAGTCACTTGAGCCACAGGTGCCAAGCTTTTTTTTTTTTTTTTGAGATAGTCTCGCTATGTCTCCCTTGGTAGAGTGCTGTGACATCACAGCTCACAGCAGCTTCCAAGTCTTGGGCTCAAGTGATTCTCTTGCCTCAGCCTCCTGAGTAGCTGGCACTATAGGTGCCTGCCACAATGCCTCACTATTTTTGGTTGCAGTTGTCATTGTTGTTTAGTAGGCCCGGGCTGGGCTTAAACCTGCCAGTGTATGTGGACAGCGCCATTTTCTTTTTCATTTCTTTTATAGAGACAGAGTCTCACTTTATCGCCCTTGGTAGAGTGCCGTGGCGTCACACAGCTCACAGCAACCTCCAAATCCTGGGCTTAGGCAATTCTCTTGCCTCAGCCTCCCAAGTAGCTGGGACTATAGGCACCCTCTGCAACACCCAGCTACTTTTAGAGATGAGGTCTCCCTCTTGCTTAAGCTCAGGAGTTGGAGGTTGCTGTGAGCTGTAATGTCACAGCCTCTACCGAGGGCAACAACTTGAAGCTCTGTCTCAAAAAGAAAGAAAGAAAGGGGTGGCACCTGTGGCTCAAAAGGGTAAGGCTCCAGCCCCATATGCTGGAGGTGGTTGGTTCAAACCTAGCCCTGGCCAAAAAAAAGAAAGAAAAAATGTGTTTTGAGCTGGATGTGGTGGCTCTTGCCTGTAGTCCCAGCTGCTTGAGAGGCTAAGGTGGGAGAAGCATTCTCCACGCCTGTAGCTCAAGCAGCTAAGGTTCCAGCCACATACACTGGAGTTGGCAGGTTCGAATCCAGCCCAGGCCACCAAACAACAATGACAACTATAACCAAAAAATAGCCAGGCATTGTGGTGCACGCCTATAGTCCCAGCTACTCAGGAGGCTGAGGCAAGAGAATCGCCTAAGCCCAAGAGCTAGAGGTTGCTCTGAGCTGTGACACCAGAGCACTCTTCCCAAGGGTGACAAAGTGAGACTCTGTCTCTTAAAAAAAAAAAAAAAGATGGGAGAAGCAGTTGAGTAGATAAATTAGAGGCTGCAGAGAGCTGGGATTGTGCCACTTCTGCACTCCAACCCTGGGTAAGAGAGCAAGCCCCTGTTTCCTAATAAAAGAGAGAGGAAAAAAGACAAAATGTGTTTTGTGGCTCGGTGCCTGTGGCTCAAGTGGCTAGGGCGCCAGCCACATACACCTAAGGTGGCGGGTTCGAATCCAGCCCCAGCCGCCAGACAACAATGACGGCTGCAACCAAAAAGATAGCCAGGCATTGTGGCCGGCACCTGTGGGCCCAGCTACTTGGGAGGCAGAGGCAGGAGACTCGCTTGAGCCCAGGAGTTGGAGATTGCTGTGAGTGATGCCACAGCACTCTACCCAGGGGGACAGCTTGAGACTCTGTCTCAAAAAAAAAAAATGTGTTTTGTAGCTGCCAAATTGGCTATTGGAAAAGGATATAATTAGAGATATAAATAAGGGCTTTGTGCCTGTAGCTCAAGCGGCGAGGGCACCAGCCACATACACCAGAGCTGGCGGGTTCAAATCCATCCCAGGCCTGCCAAACAACAATGACAACTACAATCAAAAAATAGCCAGGCATTGTGGCAGGCGCCTATAGTCTCAGCTACTTGGGAGGCAGAGGCAAGAGAATCACTTAAGCCCAGAAGTTGGAGGTTGCTATGAGCTGTGATACCACGGCACTCTACCCAGGGTGACAGCTTGAGGCTCTGTCTCAAAAAAAAAAAAAAAAATATATATATATATATATGTGTGTGTGTGTCTAATATATGAAAATAAAAAAGTTCTAAATGCCAGTGACCTTGGCTTCGTCTATGAGCTAAAAATACATTTTATTTTACTTTTATTTATTTATTTTTTTTAGAGACAGAGTCTCACTTTGTTATCCTTGGTAAAGTGCTGTGACGTTACAGCTCACAGCAACCTCCAACTCCTGGGCTTAGGCAATTCTCTTGCCTCAGCCTCTCAAGTAGCTGGGACTCCAGGTGCCCACCACAATGCCTGGCTATCATTTTGTTGCAGTTTGGCTGGGACTGGGTTTGAACCCACCACTCTTGGTACATGGGGCCAGCGCCCTACCCACTGAGCCATAGGCACTGCCCGTAAAGATACATTTTAAATACAGATATGATAAACCCATTTGCTCTGCCTGAAACTGTAAAATAGGGAAGTCTTTTATTTTCTTTTTGTAAAGGAAGTCACTTAAGTTCTCCTCAATTATTTATTTATTTTTTATTTTCTTTTTTAATTATTTTATATTTTTGGCTGGGGCTAGGTTTGAACCCTCCACCTCTGGTATTTGAGGCCGGTGCCCTACTCACTGAGCCACAGGTGCCACCCAGTTCTCCTCAATTATTTTCAATCTTTATATTTCCCTTGCCAAATATTTCTTATCACTCCCTTGAGATAAAAAATTGGTGTTGGACAAAATGTGATTCCAACTAGAGACTATTTTATATAACTTAAAGGTTGTGCTTAGTAAAATTTTTATCACTTGCTTCCTTAAGAAAATTTAGATACTATAAATTTAGCCTCTAACCTTCTTCGACATAATTCCCATTCTCATTTTATGACTCAGTCTCTTCTGTTTTATGTAATGGTTTAATAGAGTCATGTTTGAAACTGGCTGGAAAGCAATTTCAAGAAATGGTTTACAGGCTGCTTTTAATGGGCACTGTTAGAGATTTATTACTTTCAGGTATAACATTATTATTATTAAAAATTATTTGTTGATTGCCAGGGGTTGTGCTTAGAGCTATCAGAGATATAAGGAAGCTGTAATCACTGCCCTGTGCCCCATTATCTGGCAAATACGAACAACATGCCTCTGTGTGGTTTCCCCAGCTCGACTTCAGATATTTTCCCCTTTAGGGAATGGACACAGGTTAGAGTGAGATGATGCATTTTACCTTATTTTTATTGGCTCTCTTCTCACGAGTATTAAATTCCTTGGCAGTGAAGCTGAACTCCCGGAGAGGAACACTGGAGTACAGAGATATACCAATGACTTATAGGAGCATGGTGTTGATTCATGATCCCAAGACCTGCATGAGTTTGCGTTGCTCTTACCTGTAAGTAGATGTTGGAAATAACCCTAAAGGTTAGAGTCATTTAAAACTCACTGGAAGAAATTTCCTCACAGGAATGAAATAAAGGGATTTCTTCCCTGATGTTGGCAAGAACACTGTCCGAGTGCTTGTGCCCAAGTGAACACATTTGCCACCTTCTTCTGTTTTTTTAGAGACAGAGTCTCCCTTTGTTGCCCTCAGTAGAGTGCTGTAGTATCACAGGTCACAACAACCTCCAGCTCTTAGGCTCAGGCAATTCTCTTGCCTCAGCCTCCCAAGAAGCTGGGACTAGAGGCATCTGCCACAAGGCCCAGCAATTTGTTATTGTTGTTGTTGCTGCAGTTTGGCTGGGGCCAGGTTCAAACCTGCCCCCTTCGGGATGTGGGGCCAGAGCCCTACCCATTGAGCCACAGGCGCCGTCCCATTTGCCTTCTTTTAGCTGGCTGGTGCCAACTATGCACTGTCATCCTTTGCAGCCCAGTTTACTGGGTCACCCCGTGGCAGCTGTCATGTTGGAGGCAAAGACCCTGCCCCTTTCATACCCAATTCCAGCTGAGTTCTAAAGCACAATACTCCTGCTCTCCAAGGAAGAAAGAAAAGGAAAATGAATGGTGAGAAGGAAGGAAGGAAGAAAAAAAGAAATAGAATTAGGCTTAACCTTGCACTTTTCTGACCCCAGGTTTTACACGCTTAGCAACAGACGCTCAGGAGAGGCATTACACTCCACGTAGGAGAAGCTGTCACTCACAAGCATTTTTCTGAAGGACAAGGCTGGGCTTTAGAGGGTCAGAGGCAGTATACAGGGCAAAACAGAGCAGGAAACTTCCCCAACCATGATTCAGGTTATTAGGGAGAAGAAAACGTGTTTTCCAATAACTGAAGCAGAAGGTTAAAACAGGTAAGTACCATAAGAGGAGGGTCTCAATGGAATGCTATGGGATCCACGGGAGAGGGGGGGAGCTGACTTCTAGTTGGTCTTCGCACCTTCACACCTATAAGTGAGGAAACAGCAAACTAAAATGTGCCAGAGTGCCATTCAGGGTGTGTGTGTATCTGTCCAAAACACCAGATTCAGGAATCAGTACTTGTGGTGTGCATTGATATCCGTTCTGTGATTGGTGGCTGGGCTGGAGAGAGGTTGAGGAAAGTGAGCAGAGATGACTTCTGGTCTTTGGTTTAAGTAGTTGGCTTGGGTAGTACCATTTCTTGCGATGGAGAAAAGCAGGAAAAAATTTCTTGAGAGTTTAGAGAGAAACAAATGAATGAAATAAAGATTTCTGATTTGGCTGTGTTGGGTTCTCAGACATTTTGACTGTGACACACAGTACATTTGCCAAGTGTCCCGACCAAGTTAACACCTGCACAATGATATAAGTACGTATGTGCCCGAGAGTGTGTGTGTGTACCCTCCTCCCCAAACAAGAGCCGTGAAAGCTCTGGCCTGGGATCTTAAGAGAAGATCCAAGGATGTTAGGGCCATCATGAACAGGGAAAGGTACTCTCAATGTTTTTCCTCATTTTCGGGCTGAGCTGACTTTCAGAACACAGTGGCTAGTTATTTTCAAAAGCCCAAGGCAGAGAATGGTTTGGAGACAACTGTTCCAGCCTCTCCATTACTCCATCAGGAAAAGGTCAGGAAGATAGAAGCTCAAAGTCTTGTCTTGCTGTGA
>CAUYQV010113613.1:0-15366 GCA_963574575.1 Galagoides demidoff
GCCAAACAACAATGATGGCTGCAACCAAAGGATGGCTGGGCATTGTGGCAGGCGCCTGTGGTCCCAGCTGCTTGGGAGGCGGAGGCAGGAGACTCGCTTGAGCCCAGGAGTTGGAGGTTGCTGTGAGCTGTGATGCCATGGCTGGCACTCTACCCAGGGGGATAACTTGAGGCTCTGTCTCAAAAAAAAAAAAAAAAAGTTTGGATCCCCCAAGTAGGACAATTAGATTTCACTGTTATATTTAAAATGACCTGTTTTACCTTTTTCAAAAATTTCCTTATTACTTATGGTAATCATTATCTTATAGTAATTTTGAAGATTATCTGTTTTTAACATGAGCACTGTGTTAACTTGGTTTAGTATGCTATAATGTCAGTACTTGGATGGCATCCATCCAAAAGTTCATAGACACTACAGGGTAAAATTATGCAATAGTTGGCTACAATGTATAGCCATTACAGTCATTATTGGAGAATAATTGTAAGATTTCTGATTATTATGGCTTGGAAAAGATGGAGGAATTGGTAAAAGTCCAAAGATGTATAACCACAATTATTAAGTGGTAGAAGAATATATGAATAGATTGGATTTTTCGGTCATAGTCTGCCAAAACAGAGGGGTAACCCATTAGTTACTTTTATCCTAGAATATAGATGTGATCTTTTAAGTTTATAAAAAAAATAACCATACAAAGTAAATAGGAAGATTTATAGAATTCATTACTTCTGAGAGTGTAAACAGGGCTAAAAAGTGCTTAGATGAGGCTGGATGTGAGGTGGCTCACGCCTGTAATCCTAGCACTCTGGGAGGCCGAGGTGGGTAGATTACTTGAGCTTATAGGTTCGAGACCATCCTGAGCAAAAAGCAAGATCCCACCTCTACTAAAAATAGAAAAATTGAGGCAAGAGAATTGCTTGAGCCCAAGAGTTTGAGGTTGCTGTGAGCTATGACACCATAGCAGTCTACCCCGGTGACAAAGTGAGACTCTGTTTTAAAAAAAAAAAAGAAAAACAAACAGTGGGTGGCACCTGTTGCTTAGTGGGTAGGATGCCAGTCACATATACCAAGGTTGGCAGGTTGAAGCCTGGCCCTGGCCAGCTAAACAACAATGACAGCAACCACAAAAATAGCTGGGCATTGTAGTGGGTGCCTATTATAGTCCCAGCTACTTGGGAGGCTGAGGCAAGAGATTCATTTAAGCCCAAGAATTTGAGGTTGCTGTAAGCTGTGATGCCACAGCACTCTACCCAGCTTGAGACTGTCCAAAAAAAAGTGCTTAGGCTAATTAGAGGAGGGTAAGTCTGTAATAAGATTAATGATACCTATGATGTTTTCAGGATTAGTATTAGCCTTTTGTGTTTGAGGTCATGGGAGACAACCATATTCTTCCAAAATATCATTCTTGCTTGAGGGACAGTGCTGAGTTAGGTAGATCATAGGGCTGACCCATTATGGCCGACCAAAACATTGTTCTGTGGTAGCGTACTTTGGTACACTTTTTGGTTCACTTGATGGATGATAATGTACAATCGCAAAAGCCATTTATCCGTAAAATTAACTGATTCTGGAAACCATAGTACTGTTCCAGAGAGAAGAATACATATGCTAATTCTTTGGGTACAGTTTCACTTTGTAGGGTTTAATTTAAGGCTCCTTTACATGGAGCCTTTGGAATGGTAAGTATATTTCCTATTGTTGTCTCTGCTTATGGACTGATAGAGTTGACTGACAAAGGAAAAATAGGACAAATAAAAATTTAAGCTCATTGTTCTTTAGAGTATCTCATACTGGTGAATGGACTGGTGAGTCAGATGATTTAGTGACACAGTTGAGCTGCTAATAAAAAGTAGAATCAACTGCTTTTCATTATTCACCCACTCAGCTCTAATGGCACTTAATACTAATGCGTAATCTAGTGGCAGGTGCCAAGATAAGAAGCTTTGGTTGGATGGTAATCCTTTTGCCTGATAGTGAATTGAAGTTAAGTTTTCTAAATATGTCTGAGGCCTATGGATTTGCTGGTAGGTAATCACTTGCTAAATAATGTTTTTTTGCCTACTGTGGAAAATTATTGGTCCTTGATATAAGGATTGATTGATTCATCATAACCTTGAATAAAATAGTTGAACAAATATTTGATAATTTCTTTAACATGACTGACATCTAGGGAGGGGAAAGCTCTAGTAGGGTCTCAAAGTCTTTTATCTGAAACTGGTGGGCCAAATGCATTCCAAAATTCAGAATTTTTAGGATTTTTGGAAGATAATACCATATATAAAACTCACAGGTCTGAAGCAAGCAGCACCTTATAGTAAAATACACATTTCTATAACAAAATATGAGTATTCATACTTACATAAATGGCTTCATGTCAGTTTATCAAATGAGTTTTTGGAACTTGGAATTGAGGATGAGGGATTGGAGTCCTGCCCTTAAGTTGGTCAAGCATCTTTAGTTGACAGAATAAAATGGGAGGGTGCTAGATGTAGAAAAGTGATTTTAGTTTTTGATGGATAAAACAGAGTACAATTACTGACAGAGTGTCTCTGGATTTCTAGGATTTGTACTGTGTTCGCAGTGACCTGGGGAACCTGCTCAAAGCCCTGGGTCGCTTAGAAGAAGCCAAGGTAGGTGTTTGATAGAACATATTTAAACATCAGTGTTATGAAAACTTGTACTTTTTGCCAAGTCTTCAACTCTTCATTGAGTTATCTTTATAAAGTAGTCCTATGAAACTGAGGAAAACTGATGGCATGAATCGCTTCAGACCAGAGCAGGGCCAAGCTTTGGCATATATTTTCTGTATTTGGGGGTAAAGCAAGAACCTGAACATTTTGGAGCCTTTCTGCTGAGATAGATCATCTTTATGACAATGGGCTCCATCATGATCTTATGTGGGAATAAATGACATTCCTTCAAATCTGAGGCTTGCCTGCTGACGACAAGCAGAGCGCTTGTGATTTGGCTCAAGACTCCTATATGATGCAGGTGCCATTGAAAATGCTGCTCTTCTAAGTCCTTTGTGGCTTGTAAGTGGAGAAGAATTTCATCCAAATGTTACCCTGTAATGCTGGCATTTAAAATTCTTATTTAACCTTCCTCCCTTCATCTTCCTTACCCTTTTTACAGTGGAAGAAAGGCTGTTAAAATGATTGCAAATTAATAATTGGAACATCCTGCCCCTTCTTCTTCCCACTCCTTCCCTGAGTTCCTTTTTCCTATTTTCCAATCCTAGTTGTCTACCTCCTTTTCTTCCTCATTTCCTTCTTTTATTCCTCCCTACCCCACTCCCTTAAAAAAAAAAAGTCAGAAGGACAAAGCTGGTTTGTTTGGGAAATGGACTGATCGAAAGAAAACTTGCCAAAGTGGAAAGGTGGCTTTTAGCATTCTGTGTTTGCAAATAATGAATTTGAACACCAGGTTGGGTTAATTAAAGCTTTTGGTATAATTTATAATTAAATTTATAAATGCAGTTGTCTTGTTACAAGCCACCTTACGCAACCGCGCTGCAGGGGTGAGGAGTGGGGAGAAACCAGAATGCTTCTGAAACTCCCACCTGTTGCTCTAAGCCCCACGCGCATGCTAATGCGTGGAGTGTATGCGCAGCGTAGCTGTCTGTTTGACTGTTTTTGTCCAGGGAGGGAGAAGGCTTTTCAGCACCACCTAATGTTAAAAGGCACTAGTTTTAAGTGCATAGCTCATAAATTCTGCTGACACTTTGGATTAACCTTATGTAGGTTTCCAGCTTAATGAATTGTAATCAATTTCAATCTTAGCTGATAAATCTAATTGGTAATTTATAGAACAAATATTTGATAAGTTCCTGTTAATTGTCACCCCACCAAGCGGACAGCTAACATGAATTGCACTTCACTGCAGCTTTAGAGATCGGTTTAGGCTGAGACATTGCGCCTGCCTTAGGTTGCTGACTTCTTTATTTCAGAGCTCTGGAGACACCTAGTTTGAAAAATGTTATTCTGTTTTTTGTGAGAACTTAGTAAACAAGAAAATACTCTTGAGTGAAATGCAATGTATTTCTTTTGTAATCAGTGCATTTGAAAATTCAAGCCAGCATATTCCTAGTATTTGGAAGCAAAATTAAGTTGTCTTTGTAGAAAACAAAGAGCCTTTCTTCCAGCAAAAATCCCTGCTGTATGCAATAGCCCTAATTAACCCTCTCCCTTCTGCATGTTTCCCATGTTACAGACTTGAGACTGTCCTCATTCCCATATGTAATAGACATCCAAAGAATTTCAATTGCTTTGTTGAACTTTTACTAATGATCTTGTTTTATTTTCTCTCTTGTTTTTGGTTTTTCACCATTGATATTGTATTTAGAAGGTTTCAGGTGGGTGAAACCTCCTATTCCATGCGTAAGGTGCCTCGCTGAAGGGAGCTCGAGGCCTGGATCTAGGGCAGACACACAACCTCCTCCTCCTCTTCCAGCAAGGAACGCATCGAAAAGTCACATGATGAGAAATATGGTAACGGGTTTGTAACTGCCACAACAAAACAATTTGCCTCCATGCCTGAATCTTCTGTCTTGTGGCTTCAGAAACAGCTTAAAATAATTTTATTTACAAACAAGTTATGTAAGAGAATGTTTTATACTATAGCCACAATTCTGTCAAAGATAAGTAAAAGTTAATTAAGATATTAAAAATTATTAGAGATAATTTACTTAGTAAAAGCTTCTAACTCTTCTTGTTGTTCATTTTTTTTCCTTTTTTCTTCTTTGTTTGTATTGCAGCATTCTGCTCTTCTGATGATGCGCTGTGACCCTGCAGTAGCGCAAAGGCTGCGCAGCGTTAATGCGCATTGCGTGCAAATGAGCCCCTGTGAACGGTTGACTAGATGAGTAATCTGATTGACTGGCTCCCTCAGTCCTATTTTGTAGCCTTTTTGGATAAAATTGGGTTTTAACATACCTCCAGTCTAACTAATCTCATTAAACAAATATACTCTATGGGCCTGTCTAGTAGATTAATGGATCTGGTTGGCCGTTTGCTGCGTCTAGGGGTGTTCTATGTAGCGCAGCAGTTCGCAGCGATTGCGCACTGCGATGCTGTTAGGTTGCGCAAGCGATGTTTGCGCTCGCATTACAGGGACCTCAACCTAGGTGCAATCCTGTCATGTGAGGTTTTAGCTTCAGTCCTTGGGAGAGTTGGGCATTGTGAAGGATGTAAGTTAACTCCTGACTTCATAGATATCTGACTTGGCAGAAAAACATTTTTCAGTAGCACAGTTTTGATGTTAGTGAGGAACATTATTGTTGAAGAGTAGCATTTCCCAAAATGTTGTTTCATAGTACTCTAATAAAATGCCTGAGGAAAGAAGAGTTCCATGGTCCACTAAGTTCAGGGACTTCCTATTGTAAAGAAACATTTTCTGTTTTCCTAATTTATTTGATCATGAAATCCTTTTTTCTAGGGATAATTCTTAATGCCTTGTGGAACACACTTTGGGAAATGGTGGGTAGGAATAGGAAACCTTGGCAGTAGTGCCCTCTACATACCACTTGAAAATGTAACAAGAGCCCTTAGGTGTTCAGTTAAGAGAAGTCCAGCATATAGTCTTACAGCAATTGACTTCCCAGATAAGTCCCAGTGTAAGGATTGGTCATTGGGTAGCAGAACTGAACATGGTGGTTTGCACTTGGGTTCTGGTGGCGCAGGCGCAGGAGCAGCCAGCTGTGGCAGCGCATTAGTTTTTGCGCAAGCGAGCCTATGCTGCAGGGTCACTTTTGGCTGGTCAGGGAAGGAATAATGATATCACCTTCTTCCCCTCCCCAATCTTTTTTTTCCCCTTTACAAATTTTCCCCTTTCCCTTTACCTTCTTCCCCTCCCATCTTCTTTCATTAACCCCTCCCAAGGCATGTTATTTGAAAGCAATTGAGACGCAACCGAACTTTGCGGTAGCTTGGAGTAATCTTGGCTGTGTTTTCAATGCACAAGGGGAGATTTGGCTTGCAATTCATCACTTTGAAAAGGTTAGACTTGTTCATCTCTTCTGGGTTTGTCTGTATGTTGTAATTGTGCAAATAAATGCTCACTCCAAATTAAAAAACAAAAAAGAAAAGGTTAGTCATTAAATTAATAATTGGTATTTATGAAGTGCTGATGTGTGCAGAGTATTTTTACCAGAACTAAGTACTAGGTCTTAACCAGTTGCATAATGTCTTTGTTTCTTTGACAGTACAGACTTCTTTTGACTTAGGATTTTTTTTTGAGACAGAGCCTCAAGCTATTCTCCTGGGTAGAGTGCTGTGGCATCACAGCTGACAGCAACCTCCAACTCCTGGGCTCAAGCGAGTCTCCTGCCTCAGCCTCCCAAGTAGCTGGGACCACAGGTGCCCGCCACAACAGCTGGCTATTTTTTGGTTGCAGCCATCATTATTGTTTGGCGGGCCAGGGCTGGATTTTAACCTGCCACCTTAGGTGTATGTGGCTGGCGCCTTAGCCACTTGAGCCACAGGGATTTTTTTAAAAGTTTATTGTGGTGCAAAAGAGATACATAGAAACTGTACTTTGAATACTCATACAGCCGTTCTGTTATTCACTTTCAGTATAGCAGTCAATAAATTATGTGAGATAGTTAACATTTGAGTACAAAATAGACTTTGTATTAGATGATTTGGCCCAATTTTAGGCTAATGTAAATGTTCTGAGAACAGGGTGACACATCTCACACATGCATGTGAACACCCAATCTTCATATTTATGATGTACAAAAGGATCTTGAACATATATTTCTGTGGGCCATTTGTATCTCTTTGAGAAATGTCTGTTCAGATCCTTTGCCCAATTTTTAATCAGGTTTCTTTTCTTTTTTTTTTTTTTTGAGACAGAGTCTTCACTTTGTTGCCCTCAGAGTGCTGTGGCATCACAGCTAATAGTAACCTCCAACTCTTGGGTTTAAGTGATTCTTTTGCCTCAGTCTCTCAAGTAGCTGGGACTACAGGCACCCACCACAACGCCCGGCTGTTTTTTGTTGTTGTTGTTGTTGCTGCAGTTGTCATTGTTGTTCAGCTGGCCCGGGCTGGGTTTGAACCTCAGGCCTCAGTGTATGTGGCTGGCACTATAACCACTGTGCTACAGGTGCCGAGCTAGTCAGGTTTGTTTTCTTCCTACTGAGTTGGATTTTTTATATATTTTAGATTTAGCTCCTTCCTTATCAGCTGTATGGTTTGCAAATATTTTCTCCCACTCTGTGGGTTGTCTCTTCAGTCTCTTAATTATTTCCTTTGCTGTAAGGAGCTTTTTAGTTTGATGCAATCTCATTTGTCTATTTTTTTTTTCTTTTATTACCTCTGCTTTATGCTAAGTGAAATAAGCCAACAAGGGGCAGTGCCTATGGCTCAGTGAGTAGGGTGCTGGCCCCATATACCGAGGGTGATGGGTTCGAACTGAGCCCTGGCCAAACTGCAACAAAAAATAGCTGGGTGTTGTGGTGGGTGCCTGTAGTTCCACCTTCTTGGGGGGCTGAGGCAAGAGAATCACTTAAACCCAAGAGATTGAGGTTGCTATGAGCTGTGACATTACGGCACTCTCCTGAGGGTGACATAGTGAGACTCTGTCTCAAAAAAAAAAAAAGACATTATACCCCATAAATATAGAGTTGTTGTTTGTCAATCAAAAATTTTAAGAGGAATGGAGCATTTGTCCTCCCTCTTCTGTATGAACTGGACTTTAGATTATAACCCAATAGTTGATGGGGAAATTTCTCTTTATAAAAGTATTCCAACTGTTAAAGCAAGAAAGAATGATAGAGTATCACTGTTAACAGCTTTAGGCATTTATCAATGGCAATTAAAGAGATAATAGCTAGAAAAACACAGTTAAATTCAAGAAGGAAGGGAGGAGGTTCTAAAAGATCCCACCCAACAGGTACAATGTAGAGGTATATGGCATGCTTTTTTTTTTTTTAAACAGAGTCTCACTTCGTTGCCCCCGGTAGAGTACTGTGATGTTACAGCTCACAGTAACCTCAAACTCTTGGGCTCAAGTGATTCTCTTGCTTCAGCCTCCCAAGTAGCTGGGACTATAGCTACCCTCCACAGTGCCTGGCTGTTTTTAGAGATGGGGTCTTCCTTGAGGCTCTAGCTCAGGGTGGTCTCAAACTTGTGAGCTCAGGCAATCTGCCCACCTCTGCCTCCCAGAGTGCTAGGATTATAGGTGTGAGCCACTGCACCTGGTTGCATGCTTTTTTTTTTTTCCACTCACTCTGGGTAGAGTGCGGTTGTGTTATAGCTCACAGCAATCTCAAGCTCTTGGGCTCAAGAGATCTCCTTGCCTCAGGCACCCAAGTAGGTGGGACTATAGGCTTGTGTACCATACTAGCTAAGTTTTCTATTTTTAGTAGAGATGAGTCTTCCTCCTGATCTTGCTCAGGCTGCTCTCTGAACTCCTGAGCTCAAGCAGTCCACCTGCCTTGGCCTCCCAGAGTTCTAGGCTTACAGGTGTGAGCCACCGTACCTGGCCTATTTTCATACTTCTTGGATGATAAACTCAATTACAGCTTGGACTTTACCTTACAAATGCAAACAATGTAACCTAATTGTATAGGTATCAATTAATCTGAAATTAAAAAAAAGAAACCAGATATTAAGTACCTCATATTAATCTGAAATTAAAAAAAAATAAAACCAGATATTAAGTACCTTGTGGTAGAAGTAAACAGTGGCACTAGTGAAGTGGTCTTGCAAAAAGAGAAAGCCCTGGCTGAGGGCCCATAGCTCAGTGGTTAGAACACTGGCCCCGTGCACTGGGTGTGGCAGGTTCAAATCTGGCCAGGGCCTGCTAAACAAAAAAAAAGAAAGAGAAAGCCCAGATATGATTAAGCTTCTAGTTACACCTATGAATTTACAGGGAATACACAGGACAGGGAAACTTGTTAAAGGATACCATAGGGATGCAGTTAGCAAAAGCCAAACTTTGGGAAGCTGTATCACATGATAATGTGATTTCTACAACAAATCTCAAATAAAAATGGAGATTTAAATTAAACTAGTAGAGGCAAAAGGATCACTTGAGCACAAGAGTTTGAGGCTGCTGTGAGCTATGATGATGCTGCAGCATTCTACCCAGGGCAATGGATTGAGATACTGTCTCAAAAAAAAATTAAACTGGG
The DNA here is from genome assembly GCA_963574575.1 of Galagoides demidoff. Taxonomy (NCBI): domain Eukaryota; kingdom Metazoa; phylum Chordata; class Mammalia; order Primates; family Galagidae; genus Galagoides; species Galagoides demidoff. The sequence goes on from CAUYQV010113613.1 coordinate 9,131, forward strand.
TGGCACCTGTGGCTCAGTGGGTAGGGCACTGGCCCCATATACCGAGGGTGGCTGGTTCAAACCCAGCCCTGGCCAAACTGCAACAACAAAAAAAAATAACCAGGTGTTGTGGTGGGTGCCTGTAGTCCCAGCTACTTGGGAGGCTGTGGCAAGAGAATGCCTAAGCCTAGGAGTTGGAGGTTGCTGTGAGCTGTGTGATGCCACGGTACTCTACTGAGGGCAGTAAAATGAGACTCTGTCTCTACAAAAAAAAAAAAATTAAACTTTAAAGGATTAAAGCAAACTCAGAAAGGCATATTGACAAATTGTATGGGTTTTATTTGGATCCTGATACAAAGGTAATAGAAATTGGACCAGTGAATAGATATAAGGAATTGCTGCCTCTTTCTTTCATTAAAACATTCAGACTAGTTAATTAATTATGAATGAAATAAGGGCAGTCAGTAGAATTATTCAGCTTAATAAATTGTAGCAGGTCCAATTTTTAATTTTCCCTTCAGGATCCATTCTGCTCACAAGAACGTAAGATATAAATTGTTTTGATAAAATTAAAGTTTGTTAAAATAATTGGACAGTATGAAATAAATTGGGTTTAAAGATGAACTAAAGATTTAATTATACTAGTAAATGTAATTGGAGGTTGAAAATAACCTCAGAATAAAAAAAATGTTAATTGGGAAGTTAATTTGGTAAAATCCTAACTTGCTCTAAGTAACTGTCTTGAAATTTTTAGGCTGTCACCCTTGACCCAAATTTTCTGGATGCTTATATCAATTTAGGAAATGTCTTGAAAGAGGCCCGCATTTTTGACAGGTGAGAGAATTTCTGTTTAATGAATATTCTTGAGTCTGTTGTATTGACAATTGAGTTTGGACTGAAATTATGATAATGGTCCCTTGAAACACATTTTCCTTTTTTAATATTGTTGTTTTTCCTTGTTCATGATGTTTGATATGTGTTACCTTTGATTTGTAGGTATTGTTGTCTAACTTTTCATTATTGGTTTTCCTCAAAGCCATTATCCTTCTCACTGGGAATTTAGTTGAAACTTTCTTTATTGTAGAACTGTTGAAATAGTTACTGCTTAGACTAAATTATTCCTTTGATCTGACTCAGAAATCTAAGTAAATCCCAACTTTTAACTTTTTTGTTGTTGTTGTCAGAGGAGAGTCTATTATGTGGAAATAGAAAATTTCTTAGTGTAAAAATAATTTTATAGAAGTGTAATTTTGGTTTGAGATTAACATATAGTATTTTGACATATTCTGGTATAGTGCAGCTTGAATTAATTGTAACAAAGCATCCATTAGAAATTAGTTGCATTTTGTGTGTATATATTTTTTTTAATTTACAGAGCTGTGGCAGCTTACCTTCGTGCCCTAAGTTTGAGTCCAAATCATGCAGTGGTGCACGGCAACCTGGCTTGTGTGTACTATGAGCAAGGCCTGATAGATCTGGCAATAGACACCTACAGGCGAGCTATTGAACTTCAACCACATTTCCCTGATGCTTACTGCAACCTAGCCAATGCTCTCAAAGAGAAGGGCAGTGTAAGAATTTTTACTCAGTTAAGAAAGTCTTTTTGGGGGGAGGTGCCTGTGGCTCATTGGGTAGGGCACTGGCCCCATATGCCAAGGGTGACGGGTTCAAACCTGGCCCCTGCCAGCTAAAACAGCAGTGGCAACTGCAACAAAAATAGCCGGGTGATGTGGCGGGCACCTGTAGTCCCAGCAACTTGGGAGGCTGAGGCAAGAGAATCACCCTAGCCCAAGAGCTGAAGGTTGCTGTATGCTGTGATACCATGGCACTCTACTGAGGGCAACAAAGTGAGACTGTCTCCAAAAAAAAAAAAAAAAAAAAAGGAAGTCTTTTTTTGTATCTATTTATTGTTATTAGGTATTGAGATGGTGTATTGGTTCACTGTGGAGTTTTGGTTGTGGGGAAGAATGCTGAAAAATACCCATTTTCTGGAGTATTACCAGCCATTGGGCTTAGTTAATTATTAGAAAAATATGCTATCAGGGTTGGCTCTGTGATTCTTCTGTATAGTTTTTTAATAGTTTGGTTTATTTTTTAGGTTGCTGAAGCAGAAGATTGTTATAATACAGCTCTCCGTCTGTGTCCCACCCATGCAGACTCTCTGAATAACCTAGCTAATATCAAACGAGAACAGGGAAACATTGAAGAGGCAGTTCGCTTGTATCGTAAAGCACTAGAAGTACGTTGAGGGTGGTGTGGCTGGGTATTTAGTCTGTGATAGTAGTAAAGGGAAAGCAGTGAAATTTGCCATGTAATCTACCCCTTTTGTAAAAATTGATGGTGGTTGAATCATTTAAAAGAGGATTATTTATTGAACCAATAATTGAGTATATACAGTATGATGTGAGGTCCTGTGTGATGATTCAAGAAAATCCCTACATTCAGATTCTATTTCTATGAATAGATCTGAACAAAAAAATTAAGAGAAGTTATCAATAGGTATATAATTTCAGAGCCTGATAGCTGTATGATGGTTAGTAGGAGTGTAATAGGTGTTTAGCAGAGAGAGATTTCAGTGGTGCTGGAGTGGTCAGCATAAACAAAGAGGAGGAGAGGTCTACGTCATGTTTGAAACAAGGAGATGTATAAAATAAAGGAAGAGGTATAATTTGAGCTATTTGGCCTTGGAGAATGAACAGACTTGGAAAAGGTAGAGAGTAGTTTAGGGAGTATAGAGGTTACTTGAGCAAAGTTCTTAAGGTTTTGTTATTACTGCTGCTTTAACATTTTTTTTAAATCTCAGTTATGATTTTGACTCTTTAGGTCTTCCCAGAATTTGCTGCTGCCCATTCAAACTTAGCAAGTGTACTACAGCAGCAGGGAAAATTGCAAGAAGCTCTGATGCACTATAAGGAGGCTATTCGGTAAGAAACTCAGTTTATTTTTATATATATATATATATATATTTTTTTTTTTTTTGAGACAGAGTCTCATTTGGTCACCCTTGGTAGAGTACCATGGCGTTTTAGCTCACAGCAACCTCAAACTCTTGGCTTCAAGCAATCCTCTTGCCTTAGCCTCCCAAGTAGCTGGGACTACAGGTGCTCATCACAGTGCTTGGGTATTTTTTATTTTATTTTATTTTATTTTTTTGAGACGGAGCCTCAAGCTGTCACCTTGGGTAGAGTGCCATGGCATCACAGCTCATAGCAGCCTCCAACTCCTGGGCTCAAGCGAGTCTCCTGCCTCCGCCTTCCAAGTAGCTGGGACCACAGGCGCCCGCCACAACTCCCGGCCATTTTTTGGTTGCAGCCATCATTGTTGTTTGGCGGGCCCAGGTGGGGGATTTGAACCTGCCACCTTAGGTGTATGTGGCTGGCGCCCTAGCCGATTGAGCCACAGGTGCCGAGCCAGTGCTTGGGTATTTTTAGAGACAGGGTCTTGCTCTTGCTCAGGCTGATCTTGAACTCCTGAGCTTAGGCAATCCCAGAATGCTAGGATTACAGGTGTGAGTCACTCAGCCCCTCCCCCCCACCCCGTGTCTATCTATCTATCTATATACACATATACACACACAGACAGACACATATACATATGTATATTTTTCTCCCTTCCCCAGAGACAATAGAGACAACTCTGTCTCTCAGGCTGGAACGCCCAATCATAGTTCACTATAATCTGAACTCTTGGGCTCAAATGACTCTCCTTCCTGATTCAGCCTCCTGAATAGCTAGGACTATAGACACATGCTGCCATACCCAGCTGATTTTTAAATTTTTTGTAGAGGTCGAGTCTTGGCTATGTTGCCCAGGCTGGACTTGAACTCCTGGCCTTAAGCTTAAACAGTATTGTTCTGCCTCCCAGAATGCTGGGATTATAGGTTTGAGCTACTGCATCTGGCTCTTTTAAATTATCTTTTAATATTTAGAGGGGATGGGTGAAATCATACCTTAGAGGTACAGTGAACACTGTCTGGGTCATGGGCACACTTATAACCCTGATTCAAGCAGTACAGAAGCAATCCGCATAACCAAAAAATTTGTTTCCCTGCAATCTTTTTTTTTTTTTTTGGGTGGGGGGGTGGACGACAGAGTCTCTCTCACTCCATTACCCAGGCTAGAGTACCTTGGCATTAGCCCAGCTCGCAGCAACCTCAAACTCCTGGGCTTAAGTGATCCTCCTGCCTCTGCCTCCCAAGTATCTGGGACAACAGGCCCCCACCATGATACCTGGCTAATTTTTCTATTTTTAGTAGAGATAGAGTCTTTCTTTTGTTTGAGCTGGTCTTAAACTCCTGAGCTCAAGTGATCCACTGCACCTGGCCACCTATAATATTCTAAAATTAAAAAAAAAATTTACAAAATACAGAGCAAAAAGGAAAAAATAAAAATAATTTTATTCACATTGATTATTACTGTTGTATTTTGGCATATAGCTTTGCAGCAATTTATTAAATATACATGTACACTTATATATGTGTACACTTTTGTATAAAATTAGAATTATTTTTGTCTTGGGTTTTTTTTGCTTTAGAATTTTTATATTTATATATAATTTTATGTCATTAGTCTTCTACAATATGGAAAAAAACATGCTACAATAAGATTATTTCCTGGCTCAGTGCCCATAGCACAGTGGTTATGGTGTCAGTCACATACACTGAGGCTGGCGGGTTTGAACCCAGCCTGGCCCAGCTAAACGACAACAACCTGCAACAAAAAATAGCCAGGCATTGTGGGTGGGTGCCTGTAGTCCCAGCTACTCAGGAGGCTGAGGCAAGAGAATCAAGCCCAAGATTTGAGGTTGCTATGAGCTGTGACGCAATGGCACTCTACCCACAGTGATAGCTTTAGACTGTCTGAAAAACAAAACAAAAGATTATTTCCTGATTGGTATTAAATGTATTCCAGGGTGGCTCCTGTGGCTCAGTGAGTAGGGTGCTGGCCCCATATACCGAGGGTGGCGGGTTCAAACCTGGCCCCAGCCAAACTGCAACAAAAAAATAGCCAGGTGCCTGTAGTCCGAGCTATTTGGGAGGCTGAGGCAAGAGAATTGCCTAAGCCCAAGAGCTGGGGGTTGCTGTGAGCTATGACGCCATGGCCCTCTGATAAAGTAAGTCTCTGTCTCTAAAAAAAAAAAAAATAAAAATAAATAAATAAATAAATAAATGTATTCCAGTTGACCTTTACCTAAAGTAGAAAATATCTTGTTACAGAAAATGTTCTTTGCTGAAAGATAATTTCTTTTTTTTTTTTTTAAGTAATAAAAGGTGGTGAACTTAGTACCCAGACTATGCCAGCATATATTTTGGTATAATAGGAGGATAAAATTGACACCAAAAAGTGAGCAAGTTTTTTCCCATATCATGTCTGTTAAATACTGTATTTAAAATTGCCTTGCCATTAAAATCAATGTTTTCTGACTTCAAAAGAATTATCTTTTAATTTTTAAATGTTTGGCATTTAGCAAATTGAGTAAGTGCTGAAATGGCTTTTAGTAACAGCAAAATAAATAAACATTATATGGGGTTAAATAAAGATTTTTGTAACAGGTAAGTGAAACCTTTGTCTTCTCTTTTAGAATCAGTCCTACTTTTGCTGATGCCTACTCTAATATGGGAAACACTCTAAAGGAGATGCAGGATGTTCAGGGAGCCTTGCAATGTTACACACGTGCCATCCAGATTAACCCTGCATTTGCAGATGCCCACAGCAATCTGGCTTCCATTCATAAGGTAAAATTTTTATTATATGCATCTTAGAACCTAAAGTTTAATTTTAGGAAACGTTACCATACCACTTTATTTATTTCCAGGATTCAGGAAATATTCCAGAAGCTATAGCTTCCTACCGCACAGCTCTGAAACTTAAGCCTGATTTTCCTGATGCTTATTGTAACTTGGCTCATTGCCTGCAGGTAAAGAGTAACAGGCTTGTAATTGGTTTTTAGTGTTGTAATTACTTTTTCATTGTTATGTGCCATAATAATACAAGCCTGATTGGCAACAGTGTTTTGTATAGGTTATCTAACATTACTTTAGGCCAGAGAGACACTAAATTATTTGATCTTGGGATAGGGTTTCCAGGATAGTACTCTAACTTCTTTTTGCTTCCTGTAGATTGTCTGTGACTGGACAGACTATGATGAGCGAATGAAGAAGTTGGTCAGTATTGTGGCTGACCAATTAGAGAAGAACAGATTGCCTTCTGTGCATCCTCATCATAGTATGCTATATCCTCTTTCTCATGGCTTTAGGA